>BQNB010002000.1:102596-129351 GCA_026074375.1 Tanacetum coccineum | reverse complement strand
TAATAAGTTGTTGCTTTGAGTCATGATTCATCTTGAATCACGACTATGAAAATAAGTTGATCTATGGTTGAGTTGAAACGAGTACACACATTTAAACCATATATTCATGTTGGGAGTTAAAAGTTCACAATTCATGAGTATGAGCGCTCAGCATTTAGACTTATATTGACAAATTATCTTGTTCAATTGCTTGGTTTGGAGCTAGTGAAAAATCGGGGACGATGAATTTATCCGACAGGACATCCGTAGATCACTCTATGCGCGTTTCTCATTCTATGATCCCAATGTTAATGTAATAAAGGAAGTCAAACAGGTAGTCGAGAAAAGAAAAAATACAAAAAAATTAGGGATAGTTAGTGTACAAATAAAAAGTTGGTGAAAACGGGACTTGTCGAAGCTTTTGATTCCTAAGTTTCCCTTGACAAACACTTTGCTACTTTTCAAAGTTATTAATCGAGGGGGATTGAGATTCTTAATTTTCGTAAATGCTTACTTATAGCATTGCTGAGACACGGCAATACCTTAGTATGGGATTTTGTAGTGCTTACATACACATACCTTTTACCTTTAAAAACGAGCTGAAATAACCAAAAACAGACTTAAATGCAAATAAATGCTTGTTTTGCTAATTGTATTGTGCAGGAACGGATAACCAAGAAAAGGACGAAACAAAAGCCAAAACCGACAAAATCGACTCGATGGAAAATACGGTGAAATGACAAGCCAAATCGAAGCCAGGAAAGTAATCAATCAAAAAGTCATAGAAAGAATCAACTGGTCAACAGACAAATCCACCCCCAAGTCAACTCCGAGGCCAAAGTCAAGAAAATATAAGTTTAGGGATTGAAATTGTAAATCCCTAAACTTATTTTTAAAGAAGAAAAGAGGAAAAGAGAATAGAGGGGCCAAACTGCCATTTTGTCAAAGAGAACAAGGGGGCAAAACTGCCAACTACCCACACTTGTATACCCAAAGGACAACCATGCAATAATCATATAACTTTTGGGGACTATTCTTGCCAAGTCCCCAAAAGTTGTAAACACCAAGGACCATGGGTGCAATCCACCATAACTCTTTGAGGGACTATGTTTGCCAAACTCCCAAACCTAACCCTGTTATCCCCAACCCCCGTACAACACATTTTCCGCCCACTTTAGGAAACCAAAACCCACTCACGGGTTTAATCACTCTTTCTATTACCCTGTAACCTAAAAACCCATGGACAAACTCGCCCCTCCTCCTCCACTAAAAAACCTAATCCTATTTGGCAATCCCACGAATCCCCAAGGCATAAAGGACGGTTTAGATGATTTTTTGGTGTTGCTCTCACAAACTAACACAACAAGCACAAAGGTTTGAAGACTCGGCTATAAAAAAGAGTAAAGACAGAAACAGTAAAGACGTAGATAGTATTTATTTTCAGTTTTGTAATTTTTTTTCTTTAATTTACAAGTATTTTCCTTTAAGTTTGTAAAATTCAGCTTATAAACTTGTACTTGGTGATTTCAGCTTGTTACTTCATGTTTTGAGTATTAAGCAATTCAGTTTACAAGTTTCTTTGTTCTTTGTTGTCATCAATAAGCCGTTTTTACTAAATAAGCTCGCAATAAGCTCTTTTGAGCTTATTCTTGTAATAAGCTCAAATTCCTTTTAAAACTTGTTAAAAGCTCTTAAGTACTGTTTTCAGCACATTTAGTTTTAAAAGTTCATTGGATTCAAATTGGCAATTTTGGAACCTACAAGGGTAATAAGCCTTGAAGCTTATTGAGCTTCTTAAGCTCGTTTGAGGCAAGGTGCCATTATTCAAGCTTGTAGCCACTCACTCTACAAGATGGCTAAGGTCTGAGACTACACAATTTCAGTTTCATTATTCTTGAAATTTCTTCTTAGCATCAAGATAGCTTAAATACAAGTAGCTTAATTTTTTTTTTTTACTTTGTGCTTCATCCCTTCATGATTTTTATGAATGTTTTTTAGGGTCAAATCTCTTTAACCAGCTGTGTTAGTTATTTCATTAAGGTTCATTTTAGTTGTTAAGTTCTGTTATTAGTCTTAATAGGCTATAACAAAGAGCTTTATCCTACTCATAAGCTAGCATTTAAGGAGCTTAAAGTTTTACAATAGTTGGTTTTAGTATAAGTAGATATAAGGTTTTAGCTGTATAGTTTTTAGATTAGCTTTAAGTACAAATAATTTTGGGACAGTCAAGTTAAGGAGTGTTTGATCTAAGTGTATTGACTTCTATAGTCAAAGGTGATCCTGTCACTCCTTGTTACTTAGTTGAGTAGATCATGTAAACAAGTTTTAGATAGTTTTTAGGAATTAGTTATGTAGAATGTTAAAAGTTTAAGCTAAAAATTCCTATCTAGCAACCAGGGCAGCCTGAAGAGTTAAGTGATCTTAGTTTTTAAAGGCTTTTGAAATTTTAGAGAGCATATGTGATAAAGCCCCCTTTGTATACATGAAAGATTATTGCATTGCATTCTTAAAAGATTTTAGCCTGCACTTAGTGTGGGCCAATTGGCATCAGCATTACAACAGTTTTAAACTCAGTTAAACTGTTGTAGCTCAGCTACTTATCTAGCCATATTTTTTTAGCTTTATAGTTAGGTATTAGAATAGAAATAGCCTGCTAATAGTACTCCATTAGCTGAATCTAGATAAGCTCTTTAGTTTCAATATTAAGCTCTTAGACTAGCTTATTTTAGCCTGCAAAATTGGTACAGCAGCATGTAATTTATAGCTTATTTCTAGTTTTTTTTGAATTTTCATTATTTAGTTGTAAAATTGAAAAACCATTTATTCTAGGTTAGTTTTATTTCTAGCATAGCTCATTTCCAAATTTTCAGCTTTTAAGGTTTAGTAATGAGCTGTGAAGCTTATTTGAAAAAGCTTATAACAGTTTAAGCCTAAAACTTGCACTTTTTCATCTTAATTTTCTTGTTAAAATTGTTAATGCTAGGGTAATTTTTGTTTAAATACCATTAGTACACATCATGAGCATCAAGTAGCTTCTTTTAGTTTTAAATTTCATTCAATAATAAGCTAGGAATAAGCTAAAACTCAAAAAGCTAGTTAAAACACCACTTTCTGTGACAGAATTTGAGATGCTTATTTACTACTTAATCATTTTTAAAAGTCAAAAGTGTCTTTTGTTAATGTGTAGAGAATAAGCTCTTTTAAAGTTTGTAGGATTTTAGTTTTGCTAATCATAATTTTTTCAATAAGCCCAAAATAAGCCAAATACCACAAGCGTAGGTCTGTTTTGTCACTTATTTTCATAGTGTAGGTTACACCGTTACCTTGTAGTTAACTTTTCCTAAGTTTGCCCGCCTACCCTTAAGTTTAGTTCTTTACAATTTCTACCCTAGAGTATACCAAAAAAAAAAAGAGAAGGGAAGACAAGGGACCCGGGTGAGCAAGACTCGAACCCAGGACCCCTCGATACATCCCCTCCCTTTTGTACACACTTATACCGCTGCCCTTGGGTCTATTTTCGTTAAAGACTCAAGCATTGTATTTATATACGTTTTTGGGTATTGAGTGTACATAAGCTGTACCACTTATTAAGGGCATATTTCTGTAGCTTAATTGTTTTTCATATTTTTCGTAGACCATTAGAGTGTCTAGTATTTTCTATAAATTTTTACAGATTTTTAGTGAATCATTTAAAATTTTTATAAGTTAATTTAGTTAAAAGTTTTTTAATTCAGAAAAATACAATAATTTACAAAAAAATATTTTGCTTTTTAGAAAATTTTCTTTTATCAACTATTTGTAGAAAACATATAAAAGTTTTCGTAGGGTCATTTTTACAACTTTTTCATCTTTAAAGACGGGTCCCGGTTACGGGATTTTGTTTGACTCGTTTTGGTCAAACGAACTCCGTTTCGTCTGCTTTCATTCTTCTTTATGTCCATAGAGTAGTTTAGAAGCGAAAATCTCTTCGTAGGCTTATTTTTTAAAGATTTTAGTTTTCGCCCTTTTGTCGGATTCGGGCCTACGTTTCTAGTTTAATTTCAGAATTTTGAGGTTTTCTTAACGTTTTAGTCCTTATTGTTTAATTGGACTTTTTCAACTCCCAAACCAATTCCTCTTTCAAACTCAAATCTTCGATCGTAGCGATTTACCATTCCAGCCTAGTTGGATATACGACCCGGAAAGCTCAATACACTGTCTCGGTATCATTGAAATTGCTGGTTATTTACACTTAGATATATATTTTATATGTTAATATATATTAAATATAATCATTTAGTGTAAACTCAGCATCAATGCTCGTTTTTTTTTATTTTTTTCTTGGGGTGGAGGTCTTAAAATGACATTAAAGGAGCATCTACATAAAGAAGCTTTGATCTAGTTTCCTGGATATAGATGTGTGTGCTTAGATTCTAGAAAAATCTTTAATTTTGTGTCATTGGGTTCATAGCTTTAGAAAGGTCAAATCTGAATTTAAATTTTTTCGGCATAAAAACCTTAAAGTTGTCATTTTTCTTGTCCCTATAGGCTTAGTAACACTTTTGGTACAAAAAATTTCAGCAAACAATCGTCAAAAACGTATCTTTTGAGTTTTGAAAAAGTGGGTTTCATGATATAACCAATCTAGTATTTTTAGTGTTAACTAACTAGTTGAATCCAAAAGTGTCAACCAATCTTCTTTTTAGTGTTAACCGAACAGTGAAATCAAACATGTCAACCCGATCTAGTAAATTTTAGGGTTAACCGATCTAGTTGAAATACTCAGTGTGTACCGATCTAGTATTTTTAGTGTTAACCGATCTAGTTGAATACTCAAGTGTTACACCGAACTAGTTTTTATTTTATTCTATGTAAAATCAACTAGTTATTTCCAGAGAGAACCGTACTCGTAATTACCAGTGTGAACCAAACTAACTTATTTCAGTGTGAACCGAACTAGTT
The DNA here is from genome assembly GCA_026074375.1 of Tanacetum coccineum. NCBI lineage: Eukaryota > Viridiplantae > Streptophyta > Magnoliopsida > Asterales > Asteraceae > Tanacetum > Tanacetum coccineum. The sequence goes on along the minus strand of BQNB010002000.1, from coordinate 124,431 downwards.
ATATCCAGTGTGAACCGAACTAGTTTATTCTAGTGTGAACCAAACTAGTTATTTCTAGTATGAACCAAACTAGTCAAGTTCAATCGAAACAGAACATCTCAAATTTATAATTATGCGGTTTCTCTTTGACTTGTAAAATCCCTGTGAAACATCTACTTTTTTCCGGTTTTTGAGTCAAGAATTGTAAAATCCGTGTAATTTCAAAGTATGTAAACACTAAAAGACAACTTAATTAAACATAATTCTATTCTACCAACCGTTCTATCAAACAAGATATCTTTTAACATACAAGACTTCTCAATGGAGCGACTCTGCTGACAAATCAGATTCTGTCGGGTGCTGAACCAATCGTCGACCTATGTGGAAAAAGAATATTGTACTACTCTTAGAAAAGGCATAATGGAGTTTTTATTATAATATAATCTAATATATAAATAGACAACATGGAAGAATGATTCATGAATCCGTTGAAAATGGTCCACCTCGTATGGCCTTCAATTTGAGGAAAATGGAGTGACAAGACAAAAGAAATATCTGAGTTTTAATCTGCCACAAAAGCAATTTAACGACTGTGATATCAAAGACAACAAATATCATTATCATCTCCAAGGACTACCACTTGAGGGTCTATGCATGGTTAGCAATCATAAAGTCGCCAAGGATCTTTGGGAAAGAATTCAACTTCTCATGCAAGGAACATCATGACGAACCAAGAAAGAGTGTAAGCTTTATGATGAATTTGATAAGTTTGCTTATAAGAAGGGGGAAACACTACGTGATTTCTACTTGAGATTTTCACTGCTACTCAATGACATGAACATCTACAATATGAAACTGGAACAATTTTAAGTGAACACCAAGTTTTGATACTCATCCTCCTGATGAGCAAATTTTTGACAGATGTCAAACTGGTTCGATTTGCACACAACTAACATTTATCAACTTCAATGCTTGATTGATGCATGAACGCAACTCCGATCCTCTTGCTTTAGTTGCATCTCACCAAATGACACAGTCTCCTTATCAATCTCATCAGCACTCTTACATGAATTCTCAATATCAACAATTTATTTCACCATATCAAACTTTACAGTATGGATCACGTTTTGAATTTCAACAATATTCAGTCAATCAATCATCAACACCTCATTCAATCACTTATCTACCCAACAATTATCAAACCTCAGTTCACCACAACGTTTATTCTCCATCATCATCCATCCCTCAAATAGAATACTCTTCCACAGTCAACCAACAATATGAATTTTCCCAATTAGACTCAAGTCTAACTATTCCAGTTTTCAAGCACTGTGATGATCCAATTGATGCTATCAATCATGTGATGTCATTCTTTTTTGCTGTAGTCACTTCCCGTTATCCTACTACCAACAACCAGCTAAGGAACTCGTCAAACCCAAGACAACAAGCCACCATTAATGATGGAAGAGTAACCGTACAACCAGTTCAGGGGAGACAAATTTCTTATGCTGCGGGTACTACAAGAACTTTCACTCCAGGAGCAAGTAGGAGTAACTCGGGGAAACAGAGGATTGTTACTTGTTACAACTGCAAAGGGGAAGGACATATGTCCTAACAATGCACTAAACCAAGGAGGAAATGGGATGATTCATGGTTTAAAGATAAAGTGTTGTTGGTTCAAGCTCAAGCAAGTGGTCAAATTCTACATGAGGAGGAACTTGCATTTTTGGCAGATCCAGGAATTCCAGAAGCTCAAGCCACTCAGACTGTCATCACTCACAATGCTGCTTATCAAGCTGATGATCTGGATGCATATGACTCTGATTGTGATGAACTCAACACCGCCAAAGTTGCTCTCATGGCGAATTTATCTCATTATGGTTCAGATGCTCTTGCTGAGGTACACAATCATGATAATGTGAATAATAATATGATTAATCAAGCTGTGCAGGTGATGCCGTCTTCTGAACAGTCGAATGTTGTGAACCATTCAGAGACTGAAATAACCAGTGATAGCAATATCATTCCTTATTCTCAGTATCTGATGTATAAACAATTTCATAATCCTTATTACTCAGTCAATCTGATTGAATCACAACAAAAGACACGAAACCGTATCAGAATATCTATACTCTTCTACACACAAGATGCACTGATATTATCTGTGATTGAACAACTAAAAACCCAAGTAGTTAATTGTACCAAGATAAATCTGGACAATAAAAGTGCCAATGATACTTTAACTGCTAAGCTTGAAAGATATAAGGAACAAGTTAAAGTTTTGAAAGAAGGACAAAATGTTGATTTAAGGAGTAATGGTAACATTTCATATTCATGTTCATAGTCTGTAGAGATTGACCGTCTTAAACAAACTCTTTCTGAACATTTAAAAGAAAAGGAATCTTTAATGCAAACAATTATTCTTCTCAAAAATGATTTTAAGAAAGAAGAATCTAGGAACATAGATAAAGACATTGCCTTAGAAAAGGGAATCAAACAGTTAGATAATATTGTTTTTAAAAGAGATCAATCTGCATAAACTGTTCACATGTTGACAAAACCTCAGTTTTTCTATGATCATACCACCAAACAAGCTCTAGGTTTTCAAAATGCTTTCTATCTGAAGAAAGCTCAGCAGTTGGAACCAAAGCTTTATGATGGTAATGTAATTAAGACTACAAGTGCTATTGTGATTCCTGATTATGAAGAGACCCTAATGCTTGCTGAAGAGAGTCGTTCAAAAATGCTTTATAACAAAAAGATCCTATGATGTTAGAAAAGAAAGTTAACACTACACCAGTCGATTATGTTGTTGTTAACCAACTTTATAAAGATTTTGAAACACGATTTGTTCCACAAACCGAATTATCTGCTGAACAAGCCTTTTGGTTTCAGAATCTGGTGAATTCTTCAGACCCCAATCTTTCTAGTAGACCCACTAAAGTTTAGGTTCTGAAAGAACTTCCTAAAGTCAGCACGGTGAATAATAGTTTGAAGAAACTTAAACACCATCTTGCTGGTTTTGACATGGTTGTTAAAGAAAGAACCACACCCACAGCTATCACTGAGGGCTCATGGGGGTTCGAACATATAAAAGCTTGTTTTAGGGATGAAATAATTCTATTTGTAAAAGCTCTAAAGGACTTATTTAACACATTCAATCAATATTTAGTTGATGAACTTTCTGAAGTCCAAAATGTCTTTCATCAAATGGAACAGGCTGTGGAACAACATCGTTTAGAGTTCAAAACATTTGAAGTTAAAATGAATCAAGTTTTGAACGAAAACAAACGACTCTTGGAACAAGTAATAAGCAAAGATATTGTGAACATACTTGTGAACTTGACTGTGAATATTGCTTCTGTGAATGTGCATGAATGTGAAAAGTGTCTCAAACTTGAGACTGAGCTTCTCAACAAAAAGGATTTCGTTAAAAAAGAGATTTATGATAAACTGTTCAAAAGTTTTACCACTCATGAAAAACATTGCATCTCTTTAGAAGTTGATAATCAACATAATCAGGAAATTTTTCAAAGGGACAATTCTGTTTCAAATCAAAGTGCTTCAAGTTTTGATCAATTGGTTTGAATTATATGAATTTGAAATCTCATTCCCAAGAGAAAAAACTACCGGTCATAAAAAGTTGAAGAGAGAATAATCTTAAGTGGAAAAATAAATGAGGATAAGATTAAAAAAAATACTTAGAGGAGATTGAAACAATTAATATTGAATTGGATCATAGGGTGTCAAAGCTTATTGCTGAGAATGAGCATTTGAAACAGACCTATAAGCAACTTTATGACTCGATTAAACTAGCACGTATTCGATCAAAAGAACAATGTGATGATTTAATTAATCAAGTCAATCTAAAGTCTGTGGAAATCTCTAATTTAAATGCTAGTCTTCAGGAAAAAGTTTTGGTAATTACAGCTCTCAAGGATGATTTAAGGAAACTTAAAGGAAAAGCTCTAGTTGATAATGCTGTTACGAAACACACTATTGATCCAGAGATGCTTAAGATTGATGTGGAACCAATAACCCCTAAATTGTTGAATAAAAAAGAAGCCTCACTTTGCTTTATTAAGGCACACTTCAAGAGAAGCTACAGTTCTTAGGGATCTAGTTGAACATGTTAAATCAAAATATCTACTAGATCATTCCTTAGAATCTGCTTGTAGGTATGCTAAACTAATTCAGGAGTTGCTTACACACATCAGTAAAACCTGCCCGAGTGTCAACAATACTGATGGAAAATTAGTGGTTGTGACCCCAAAGAACAAGGACAAAAGAGTTAGATTCACTGAGCCCGTCACATCCTTAGGAAACACAATCACAAAAACAACCTCTACATCAAACCTAGTTTCTAACAAACCTATGTTGTCTTCTACAGGAGTAAAACCGTCTACTAGTGCTAGCGGATCACAGCCTTCAGGCAATACAAAGAAAGATAAGATTCAGCAAACACCAAGTAGTACTCAGAAGAATAAAGTAGAAGCCTATCCTAGGAAAGTTAAATCTAGTTTGAAAAATAAAGACTGTGTTGTTGCACCTAAAGGAACTGCTAATGTGCAGCATTCCAAGCTTAATGCGAATTCTGAACTTAAATGTGTTAAGTGTAATGGTTGCATGCTTTTTGATAATCATGATTTGTGTGTTCTTGATTTTATCAATAATGTGAATGCTCATGTTAAATCTAAATCTGTTAAGAAAAGTTCAAAGAAAAAAGTTTAGAAACCAACAGGAAAGGTGTTTACCAACATTGGATATATCTGGAGACCTACTGGTCGGACCTTCACTATAGTAGGAAATGCGTGCCCTTTAACTAGGATTACCACAACTACTGAAGTGCCCCTTAGGATACCATCTGCTCTAGATAATGAAACACCTAAACCTGTCGTAACATTGGTTTACTCACGGAAACCTAGGAAATCTAAAACTAATGGTCCTGTTAGCAAATCTAAGGTTTTTAAATCTGTATCTGCTAACAAAAAGGAACCCAGTCAATCTTGGGGATCCATAGTTTCTGATGTTCCATCTTCCTCTCTTGCTGAATGCAGGTTGTCCAAATTGTTCTCTGGTATTTGGACTCCGGGTGCTCCAAGCATATGATCGGAGATCATCTCCGGTCATATGCTTGGAGCTCTCGGAGTCCATATACTAGAGATCAATTTGACATCTGCATTCAGCAATGAGAGGAGATGGAAAATCAGAAACTATGGATCCCCAAGATGGATTGGGTTCTTTTTTGTTAGTAGATACAGATTTAAGAACCTTATATTTGCTAACTGGAACATTAGTTTTAGATTTCTAGGTTTTGTATGTAAACCAATGTTATGTAAGTTTAGGTGTATCATTATCTAGAGCAGAGATGGTATCCTAATGGGCACTTCAGTAGTTGTGGTAATCCTTGTAAAAGGCATGCATTTCCTACTAATAGTGAAAGGTACATCAGTTAGGTCTCCAGATATATCCAATGTTGGTAACACATTTCCTTTGGTTTCTAAACTTTTTTTCTTTGAACTTATTCATAACAGATTGAGTTAAACACGAGCATTCAATTATGATAATGATCAAGAACACACACAAATCATGATTATCAAAAAGCATGCAACCATTACACTTAACACATTTAACTTCAGAATTCGCATTAAGCTTGGAATACTGCACATTACCAGTTCCTTTAGGTGCAACAACACAATCTTTATCTTTCAAACTAGATTTAACTTCCTAGGATAGGCTTCTACTTAATTCTTCAGAGTACTACTTGGTGTTTGCTGAATCTTATCTTTCTTTGTATTGCCTGAAGGCTGTGATCTGTTAGCACTAGTAGACGGTTTTACTCCTGTAGAAGACAACATAGGTTTGTTAGAAACTAGGTTTGATGTAGAGGTTGTTTTAGTGATTTTGTTTTCTAAGGATGTGACGGGCTTAGTGAATCTAACTCTTTTGTCCTTGTTCTTTGGGGTCACAACCACTAATTTTCCATCAGTATTGTTGACACTCGGGCAGGTTTTACTGATGTGTGTAAGCAACTCTTGAATTAGTTTAGCATACCTACAAGCAGATTCTAAAGAACGATCTAGTGGATATTTTGATTTAACATGTTTAACTAGATCCCTAAGAACTGTAGCTTCTTCTTGAGTGTGCTTAATATAGGCAAAGTGAGCTGTCTTTTTATTCAACAATTCAGGGGTTATTGGTTCCACATCAATCTTAAGCATCTCTGGATCAATAGTGTGTTTCGTAACAGCTTATCAACTAGAGCTTTTCCCTTAAGTTTCCTTAAATCATCCTTGAGAGCTGTAATTTCCTAAACTTTTTCCTGAAGACTAGCATTTAAATTAGAGATTTCCACAAACTTTAGATTGACTTGATTAATTAAATCATCACATTGTTCTTTTGATCGAATACGTGCTGGTTTAATCGAGTCATAAAGTTACTTATAGGTCTGTTTCAAATGCTCATTCTCAGCAATAAGCTTTGACACCCTATGATCCAATTCAATATTAATTGTTTCAATCTCCTCTAAGTCTTTTTTTAATCTTATCCTCATTCATTTTTCCACTTAGAGATTTAATTCTCTCTTTCAACTTCTTTATGACCGTGTTTTTCTCTTGGGACTGAGATTTCAATTCATTTAATTCAAACAATTGATCAAAACTTAGAGCACTTTGATTTGAAACAGAATTATCCCTTTGAAAAATTTCCTGATTATGTTGAGTACCAACTTCTAAAGAGATGCAATGTTTTTCAAGAGTGGTAAAACTTTTGAACAGTTTTTCGTAAATCTCTTTTTCAACGAAATCCTTCTTGTTGAGAAGCTCAGTCTCAAGTTTGAGACACTTTTCACATTCTGAACATTCACAGAAGAATATTCTCAAAACGAATTCACAAGTATGTTTCACATTATCTTTGCTTATTACTTTGTTTCCAAGTAGTCAGTTCGCTTTCTTCAAAACTTGATTCATTTTAATTCAAATTTTTTGGATCTACGATGTTGTTTCATAGCCTGTTCTCATTGATGAAAGACCTTATGGACTTTAGAAATTTCATTCAACCAAATATTGAATTGAATGTGTTCTAAATTGTCTTCAGAAGCTTTTTCAAATGGAATTTTTCATCCTTAAAGCAGCTTTTGTATGTTCGAAACCCTCACGAGCTCTTTGTGATATGCTGTGGGTGTGGTTCTTTCTTGACACCAGTAATCAACCAGCAAGATGATGTTTAAGTTTCCTTTAAACTGTATTACCATGCTTGACTTTTAGAAAGTTTCTTTCGAAATCTCAATTATGGTGGGTCTACTAGGAAATATTGGGTTTTGGAGGAATTCACCGATTTCTAAGACCAAGGCTTTATTAAGCAGATAAGTTCAGTTTGTGGAACAAATCATGTTTCAAAATCTTTAGAAAGTTGGTTAAGAACAGCATAATCGACTGGTGTAGTTTTAACTTTCTTTTCTAACATTATATGATCTTTTTGTTTTAAAAGCATTTTTGAATGACTCTCTTCAGCAAGCATTAGGGTCTCTTCAGAGTCAGGAATCACAATAGCACTTGTATTCTTAATGACATTACCATCATAAAGCTTTGGTTCCAACTGCTGAGCTTTCTTCAGATAGAAAGGATTTTGAAAACCTAGAGCTTGTTTAGTGGTATGATCATAGAAAAACTGAGGTTTTGTCAACATGTGAACAGTTTGTGCGGATTGATCTCTTTTAAAAACAATATTATCTAGCTGTTTAATCCTCTTTTCTAAAGCAATCTCTCTATCTATGTTCCTAGATTTTTCTTTTTTTTAAATCGTCTTTGAGAAGAGAAACTGTTTGCATTAAAGATTATTTTTCTTTTAAATGTTCAGAAAGAGTTTGTTTAAGACGATCAATCTCTATAGATTGTGCACTTGAATCTGAAACGTTTTCATTACTTCTTAAATCAACATTTTGTAGTTCTTTCAACACTTTAACTTGTTCCTTATATCTTTCAAGCTCAGCAGTTAACGTATCATTGACACTTTTATTTTCCAGATTTATCTTGGTACAATTAACTACTTGGGATTTCAGTTGTTCAATCACAGATAATATCAATGCATCTTGTTGTGTAGAGGAGTTAGAATTCTAAACAGCTGCCTGTTGTGATTCAATCACATACTGAGAATAAGGAATGATATTGCTATCACTGGTTATTTCAGTCTCTGAATGGTTCACAACATTCGACTGTTCAGAAGACGGCATCACCTGCACAGCTTGATTAATCATATTATTATTCACATTATCATGATTGTGTACCTCAGCAAGAGCATCTGAACCATAATGAGATAAATTCGCCATGAGAGCAACCTTGGCAGAATTGAGTTCATCACAGTCAGAGTCATATGCATCCAGATCATTAGCTTGATAAGCAGCATTGTGAGTGATGACAGTCTGAGTGGCTTGAGCTTCTAGAATTCCTGGATCTGCCAAAAATGCGAGTTCCTCTTCATGTAGAATTTGTCCACTTGCTTGAGCTTGAACCAACAACACTTTATCTTTAAACCATGAATCATCCTGTTTCCTCCTTGGTTTAGTGCATTGTTTGGACATATGTCCGTCCCCTTTGCAGTTGTAACAAGTAACAATCCTCTGTTTCCCCGAGTTACTCCCACTTGCTCCTGGAGTGAAAGTTCTTGTAGTACCCGCAGCATAAGAAATTTGTCTCCCCTGAACTGGTTGTACGGTTACTCTTCCATCATTAATGGTGGCTTGTTGTCTTGGGTTTGACGAGTTCCTCAGCTGGTTGTTGGTAGTAGGATAGCGGGAAGTGACTACAGCAGACAAGAATGACATCACATGATTGATAGCATCAATTGGATCATCACCGTGCTTGAAAACTGGAATAGTTAGACCTGAGTCTAATTGGGAAAATTTAGATTGTTGGTTGACTGTGGGAGAGTATTCTATTTGAGGGATGGATGATGATGGAGAATAAACGTTGTGGTGAACTGAGGTTTGATAATTGTTGGGAGGATAAGTGATTAAATGAGGTGTTGATGATTGATTGACTGAATATTGTTGAGATTCAAAAGGTGATCCATACTGTGAAGATTGATAAGGTGAAACAAATTGTTGATGTTGAGAGTTCTGGTAAGAGTGCTGATGAGATTGATAAGGAGACTGTGTCATTTGGTGAGATGCAACTAAAGCAATAGGATCGGAGCTACGTTCATGCATTAATCGAACTTCATTTGCATGTCGTTTATGTTGTTCCAAGTGAGCATGAATTTGATTAACATTAGTAGTATGCAAATCTTTGACCAACTTAACATAAGTAACGAATTTACTCCATTCAGCAGGGAGACGTATTAAAGAAACTTGGTATTTGGTACTTGAAATTTGCTCCAGTGGCATCTTTTTACAATATTCCATAACATTAAGCTAAGCAAAAAGTGAAACTCATGTAGATATCCACGCGTAACGCCTCTCCATTTCCTTGTATGTAAATTATCAAATTCATCGAACAGTTTATCGAAACCTCGTTCTTGCTGTCGTTTTACGACGTATCTTGCATAGTAAGTTTGATTTATCCCAAATATCCATGGCTACACGATGTTGACTAACAGAGCATAAATTTCAGTTGAAGGCCATGTAGGATTATGTTTATTGCTTTGATGTTACATCAGCTTGAAATGGTTTCTGTTCTGCTAGATGTTAATTCTGTAAATTCCTTTGGTCAGGTGTAACACCATCCACAGTACTTGTTGCCAAACAAGTGTGACCTTTTTCAACAGAAGTAACAAGAATCAATTACCTAACCATAAGGGTCTATTCATCATATAAAGTTCCATTTTGCTTTTCCACGAGTCATACAAGTGTTTTTCAAGCATTGGTGGTTTATTGTCACCATCCGAGAGAAGTGACTTATCAACAAGAGTCGTCATTAATAAAGTGGTATCAAAAAGATTACTGAATGATCGATCGGTGGTTAGAAGAAAATTGTGTATAATTAAGTTTCTTTTAGTCATGAGAAAATTCTTAAAACTACACGGGATTTTACAATTCTTGACAAAACCAAGAAAAACAAGTTAATGTTTCACGAGATTTTACAAGTCAAAGAAATAAACTGTATAATTTTGAAACTTGAGTTGTTCGGTATGGAGTTGTTCGGTACAAACTACTTGGAGAAAGTTACGGACACAAACTACATGGTAGTTTGTTTCATCCAAACTACATGGAGTTGTATCGGAACTAACTAATAGGCGTGTTACGGTGCTAACTACGCTAGAGTTGTTCGGACATACTTACTACTCTGAGTTGTTCGGTAACTAACTGTAAGGATTTGTTACGGTAACTAACTACTCTGGATTTTGTTCGGTACTAACTGCAATGGATTTTATCATACTACTGCAAGGAGTTGTTCTGGGTAGTAAGTTGTTCGCAATAAACAAACTAGAGTTTGTATGAAAAGTTTTTCCCTATAGTACCCTAACTGGAGAGTTTATTACGGTACAAACTGCAAGGAGATGTTCGGAACAAAAGTAAGTAGTTGATCGGTCGTATATGTTCTGATACTAACAAACAGTAGTTTATTCTGATATTAAGTTGTTCGATAGTAACTAACAGAGTTGTTCGTATCTAAGCATGCACGTAGTTGTTCGTATTAGTGTACGATACAGACAAACTGGAGTTGATCGATAGTAAAACTAACAAGCGTTGTTCGGTACCAACAGATGAACGAAACTCCAAATCTCAAAAACAATAAAAAGAACTTTTTTTATCGGATTTTGCAAAAAAATTCTGTACAACTAGTGTAAACTAAACCCTAAAGGAACAAGAAAAATGAAAACTTTAAGGGTTTTTTAAGCCTAAAATTTTAAAATAAGATAAGAGTTTCTTGAAATGTTTTCAACCCAAAAGTAACAAAATGAATTTTTTCTTGAATTCAAAGCAAGTACACCTACATTCATAAATAACTAGATCAAGTTTTAACCAATGTAAACTGAATCTTTTAGTGTAACGCAAGTGCTTCGAAAACAAATAAGAAATAAAAGAAAGGACGATTTTTGCTAGAAAAACACACGAACCAAAGATAAACATAAAAACTAAAAACACACCACTCTATATCCTACGGCTCTTGATACCAATTGTAGAATAATAGTAATCTTTGATTTATGCAAGAACTAGAGAGAGAGTGGGTTGGATGAACTTAGAGAGAGAAAGTAATTGGAAATGGAATGTATATTATGTGTGTGAGCAAATGAACAACCAACCACCTCTCCAAGGCATGGAGAGGTGTATAAATACCCTAAAGTGGTCGGCTAGAATGGGCTTACATGGGCTTTTCCTAACTTAGCCTATTAAGGTTCCAAAAATACCTAAACGAGCTATCTACCGATATCCATGGAAGTGATCGATACTTTTGTGTTCCTAACATGGGTCACCCTGACACCATGCCCAACCTTAACCACCTCATTAACACATTACACTAGTAATTTATTCAGAAATGAAGAATTTTAATGTATCTTTACTAACTTAAAAACCTTACTTGCTGGCCTTCATAAATTATACCAAAAATCACCTAAGTTCATTTACGAGTTTACTAACTACCTTGTGATTTCCATGTACTCATTACATGTGCAACTATCCCAAATAATATCAAACTTCAAAACTGTCCCAATTCGGATCTGATTGCACATGAAAATGTATAGCCCTCATTACCATACTTAGACACACAACCAAAGGCTAATCTTCTAGGTTTTCTTTATATACATATTGAACTTAACCGCTATTGATTGGCTAACCTAAATTCCACTTCTAAGTTAGGGTTTTACCCTCCCAAACATGACCTAATTCAGACCCGTATTTACTGTTTTGACAACTTTTAGTGTAGTCAATATTTGAATGACTTCTCCAACTCAAAACAACTTAAGGCCAGATTTTTTGAAAAATAGATTCCTTGGGCCACTGTTTAGACACCAGAAACAATTTAAAAATCGTTACCATCATGGAGATATCATCTCATTAACACGGCCCTAATTCTGCAAAACCCTAAATCAAGATCTAACACAAATCGAAACGCACTGTTTGCATAATCATGCTTCTAAATTATCCCTAAACACAATATGATCATAAAACTCTATAAACTTACTGAATTTTTATAAACCCTAAGATCCATCACATTACATGTTACATGAATGCAAGAATTAAACTAGGTTAAGGATACATACCTCTTGATTACTAGCTCCTAACACAAACCCTAGCAAAACCTTGGATCAAATTCTTGTTCTGCTTGTTCTTAGGGATGGAAGTCGACTCAAAAGGGAATATGTGACTGAATGAGTTATTATTTAGCTTATGAAACCCATATCTAACTAACTGAATCATAATCTTTAGTCAAACTCCTAAATAAGGGCCCACATCCTCTTTTCTTTCGTTTTCCTTTCTTAGGCCGATTTCTACATATACATACATATAATTATTTTAATTTTTTATTTAATTATTAATTAACTAATTATCTTCATTACCTTAAGTTTTCATTAAAACCTAAGCTAATTTGAGTAAACCTTTTTACATAAACGCAACTTACTAACTTTCTAAAAATAACTTTTCATTTCACCTTTCACTTTCTATTTTTAGAAAGTCCACTATAAATACCCAAATTTCACCCACTTCACTTATTTCCAACATGTTACATTTCCCATAAACGGTTAACACAAAACCATCCAACTATTGATGTAGCATTGCATGCAATACGCCATTCCTTTCTATTATCACTATACGTGAACAAATGGAATACTCATCACTAAACACAAACGCACTCAAAATAAGATGATCATACACCTCAAAATGATATCATGCACCTATTCAAACCACTTAGCACACATATATAACATATAGCACACAAGAAATCACATAAAATGAACTCTTAACCATTTCTAAAGGTATCACCAACCTGATTAAATGATGAATGTCATAGTATCCCCTCCTTGAGGAAATCTCGTCCTGAGATTTAACTAGCAGGCTCAACAACTCGGTCCACGAACAACTGTGGATACTTAATCCCCATCTGGTCTTCGTGTTCCTAAGTAAACTCAGGACCACGTTTCAAATTCCATCTAACTTTCACAGGCGCTATCTTCCTATGTTTTAACTTCTTAATTTCTCGATCCATAATCTCTACAGGTTCGTTGACAAAATGAAGTGTCTTGTCGACCTTGATCTCATCCAATGGCACATGCAAATTAGCGTCTACCAGACACTTTTTCAGATCTGACACATGAAAGGTGTAATGCACACTATTCAAATCCTCAGGTAACCTCAACCTATAATCTACAAGGCCCACCAATTCAAGTATCAAACGTCCCCTACATACCATCGGTGCTAACATACCCCTCTTTCTAAAACGCACTACTAACGACCCATTCAGGCGACATCCATTAATTAATATTCGATCACCCACCTTAAAATCTAGTCGGTTTACGCCCTTATCCGCATAGCTCTTTTGTGACAGATCTCCACCGCTTTGAGCTTTTCCTTTAATCAATACCACATTGTCCAGACCGTTTCTTGTACTAACTCAAGTCCAGTCCAAACTACTCTCTCCAAATCTCTTCCCATAGAAAAGGCGACCTACATTTCCCTTCCAATACAAAGCTTCAAATGAAGCAACATCGAATTCACAAATAATAACTACCAGACAAAATCGATAACACATGCCTCTAATTAAATCTTACAAAGTCCTGAATCATACATTCACATGTCCACCGCTTGAGGATGCTATGCAGTACTCAAATTGAATCGCATCTCTAACACTTTCTGTAGCGTCTGCCAAAACCACGAGGTAAATCATCCATCTCAATCTGAGTTGATCGTCACTAGAATTCTATTCCTTGCTATTATCTCATCAATATAAATCCTTGCCAACTTCACATCTTGAAATCTTCTCGTATAGCTGGAAAATGAGCTATCTTGGTCAATCTATCGACCATCACCCAAATCACATCATACTCACTACTTTGACCTTGGAAATTTAGTGATAAAATCCATGACGATTCTATCTCAGTTTCACTCAAGTATCTCAGGCTGTTGCAGCAAGCCAAAAGTCTTTGACATTGCAGCCTTCACCTCTTAAGCAAATCCGATAATTTCTAACATAATGTTAAATATAACCTTTTCTACACTTGGCATACATACATAGTCTCCCAAGTTTATAGTACGGTCTTATCGCACCCGGATGTACCAAGTAACTTGTGCGGGGCCTCATCCATTACACTTACCTACTAACAAAACACCAAATTCAGGGCATAAAGCACAAACTCTCCGTCTCTTTTTCTTTCCATATGTTGATCAAAACCATGTAGCCTTTCTGCGATACGGTTTTCCTTGCTTGAACGCCTCACTTTGAGGCTGGCGAGTATCATGTCCACTTACTCGTCTTGAATTTCACTCCCTACATCTTTCCTACCCAACGCGCATACAAACCTACTAACATTCGCTTAAACAGAGTTATCGACACAAATCATTCTTTAAAGACTGAAAAGCCAACTTCTTCTTCTACCTTCACTCATACCTTCTAATTCCTCTCAGTGAGGGAAGTGATGGGGTTTAAAACAGTCTTAAAAAAAATTCGCGATAACGTCAGTACTAAAACCTGCCAATCCTAAGAATAATCACTAATTCCTCCACATGCCACACTCTTACTCGATGGACCAACGAGCATAACATTATGGTTGACCACATGACCAAGAAAATGCACTTCTTCCAACCAAAACTCACACTTAGAAAACATAGTATACAACTTCTCCTTCCTTAGTGACTCCAACACTAACTTCAAATGAACTTCATGTTCCTCCTTTGACTTTGAGTAGGACAGAATGTCATCAATGAATACAATGACAAACCTACCTAAGTACGGTTTGCAAACCCGGTTCATTAAGTCCATGAAAACCGTCGGTGCATTGGTTAACCCAAAAAGGCATAATTGTAGACTTAAAATGTCCGTATCTCGTTCAAAATGCGGTCTTTGGAATGGCATCCTCATGCACTCGTAGCTGAAGATTACTCCAGACTGAAAAATTCTATCATTAAGAAAGGAACAAACACGTTACCACGTAACTGATCAAAAACAATCAACAATCCAAGGGAGTGATAACGTTTTTTTAACAGTTAATTTGTTCAACTCTCTATGATCAATACACATGCGAAAAGAACCATCTTTTTTCTTCATGATTAACACTGGTGCTCCCCACGAAAAATGACTAGGTCGTATAAAACCCTTGTCTAGCAACTCTGGAAGTTGTTCAGACAATTCTTGCATTTTTGAAGGTAGCTTAAGAATACGAAATGGCGACTTCGCGACAGGCGTTTTTTCTTTTATGTTTATTTCCACGCTCCATGAACCAAATTCATGGCGGAACGTCAACATGTTGTTGTGGAGGTCCATCGAGCAAATATATCCGAAATATCACTCAATTTCAGTTCATACTACCTTGTGTTCATTAAGGTTTTCACACCGACTCCACCTTGAGTACTTTCACCCATGAACCCGATGTAACTCACACCTTCGTACACGGTTTCCTAACAACTTTCTCATGACATACTATCACAAACTTCCTCCTGGATAACCAGTCCATTTCCCCACAATCACATTCAAAGTTTTCCAGCCACGACTCAATCGGTACAACGAAATCCCAAAGTAACTAAAAAACTAATATGATAACAAGACGAATATCGAGTAAATGGCTATAATTCATATAGATGATTCCACCTAGCAAATGACGTGGGATCAAAGTGACATAAGAATCCTTGAAAAAAAGATACCGTATATGCACTAGAGTGAAAGCGCAAACGCAAGAAAAATGAATAGGCGTCCCACGAAAAATGAACACATTAAAAAAATATCAATACGAAGACGTAAATTCTATACCAATTATCGACTTACTCGAAAAGGCCAAATAAATCATGGTTTATTATAAAAATCAATTTAAAATTAAAAAGTCACTTTAATTAAGTATAAAATCATTTTAAATAATAATGAAAATTGTCCTTAAATGTAATCTTTGAAAAATCATTCTGGTTGTCATAAAATCTAGAGATGGTTATCTAATGGTGTATCGTACCTTACCACTATGAATCACTTTAAACCTGATTTTTATAATAAAATAAAATCTATTCACAAAGATCATTTTATACACAGTTTTCTCCAAACACCAACACAATACTTCCAAAGGGTTTTTATAATTAGACATCAATTATAAAATAATATACTCAAAATTAAAGACACCATAATACCAAAAGGGTCCGTAAAACACCGTAACAGACCTATATACCAATCTATTGTTTGAAAACAAAAAGAAAAATACCAAGACCATATACACAAAAATAAAATCACACTAACCTAGTACAAGAAAACTCATGCAAGACGTTACGTACCCAAAAGAAAACGTAAGGTCTTATCCAAAATAATGATCAATAGAGCAAACCTAAAAGCGTCGATACTAACATGTCGCCAACGGGTTACGAAAACAAAGGGATATACAAAGAAGGGAGTAATGATTCACACTAATATGTTAGGAATAATTAGTGCTTAAAAGAAACCTTTGATACTCATACGAGTAATCAATGCAACGAAAGAACTAACGAAACGCGCCTATATCTGAAAGACCAGATCCCCGAACAAAACAACGCGCAACGAGCAAGCCACAATAACTCTAATAATACTAGGTATCCGCAAATACTAGATAGAAGAGAAACTTACTATACAACTCAATTTAACATATCCTCTAACTAGGGTAAGAGAATAATTCTCTACCCATACCACCATCCTTATCATGAATACACATATAAAAAAACATATTACACTACCACCTCACAACCAAACACAAATAAATGCAATCATAGTCACAAGTCTACATGTGTGATGCCTTTATAATTATGTTAGCCACCATAATTATAAGTGCCTCCTTTCACACGTGTACTTACTTCCAAGATTACCTATTTCAATCATAATTCACATATAAGCACATATACCACATTGCACATCTTAAACCACTCCAACTTTACGCATAAAGGATGCTCCATCAAATAACTACTTACTTATATCAAATTGAAATCGAAACGACATAAAGGAACGAAAGTCTCGCAACGACTTCCAAAATACGAAATATCCAAAAGAAATAATCAATAACAACATGACGAGGTAAAGGACGGGATAAACTTATGTTGGGCCTCGCTTGGGTTTGACTTTGCCTCCGCAAGAATCACCCGACTCCGCGGGTCCAGCCCTATTACACGCATCCGACAAACGATCAACTATCCTATCTCCTTCGGTTCCAAAGAGGCTCCTTATAACGCTTAAGTCCAGTTGGGAAAACGGTTGCCCCAACGAGACTTCTTACGGGTAGGGAAAAACATAGCTAAAATACTAAGAAAGTAATACATATCATATCAGATAATGGTAGGCAAAATAACTAAAATGACAACTTAGCAAAATACAAGATATATAAGCTATGCAAAAATAGAGGGGAAGCATAGCATTTATAGCATTAAACACTTAAGCCCTAAATGCATCTACATGAAGGACCCCTAGGTTATAGTCTAAGCTTAACCATCTACTTCTCTATAACCACAGGCTCTGATACTAACCTGTCACACCCCGCATAGGCGGAAACACGAGGCGTAACATCATGGATATCATCACAACACAATGGTGTCAAAAATAGAGAGAACTAAATGAAATAGATAAACTAATGAGACACAATGTGTCATGACAATATCTAACACAAGATAAAGGAGTCTTGCATTACGATAGCAAAGTCATACCATAAGGAAACATAATCCAAAGTTCTAAAAGAATCAACAAACATCCAAGTATCAAATAATTCAAATGACATAAATAAAATCTCTAAGAGAATGATTCCGCATGCAAGCCTACGGTCTCACTAGCCACTCTTCCTAACTTCAACATCCTTAAGATGATTACCTGATAATGATGCTTAAAACGTTAACACAAAGGTTGGTGAGAGTCATAGGTTTAAGACACGAAAATCAAAGCTTATAAACAATTACTGTGATTAATGCAAACATGGTAGGATAATTATTGTACTATCATACAAGCTAACATGCAAATGTAACCATAACGAGCATGGGAACAGAACGTGTCTCTCAATCCAACAGGTATCAACACTTGGGTAGGAACGTTACCCCCGATCCATTAAAACCATCACTTCACATGGGTAGGAACGTTACCCCTGATCCAATATTACAACAAATGAGTAGGAACGTTACCCTCGATCCCGATATCACAACAAATGGGTAGGAACGTTACCCTCGATCCTGATATCACAACAAATGGGTAGGAACGTTACCCTCGATCCCGATATCACAACAAATGGGTAGGAACGCTACCCTCCGATCCAACAACACGTAAACACTTAGCACATATCAATTGATAGCCACACAAATGTCCATGCATAAATTAAACCACATAATCACAGCGATTAAAATATTTTAAGACCATTGCATCATTTCCATCCCAAGAAAACAAAGTAAAAATGAGACTATGAAACTCACCTGAATGCTCAAATGCAGCTTCCAAATCTTAACGCGCAAGTATACAAATAAATAAACACGGTTACACGCGACTAAGCTAAAATCTCTAGTCCATGTAACACACATATAATGGATGTATAAGGGTTTTGTTAACCATCATGGGTCACCCCAACACCATGCCCAACCTTAACCATCTCATTAATACTTTACACTAGCTACTTATAATTAAATCAAAATTACAGAATTTTAGTGTCTCTTTACCAACTTAAAAACCATACTTACTAACCTTTATAATTTATACCAAAAATATCCAATTCATTTTGAGTATCATTAATTGCTTTGTGGATTCCAAGTATACTTACAGTGTAACTACTTCAAATATAAATCCAACTTCAAAACTGTTCCAATTCGGATCTGATTGCACACTAAAATGTTTGACCTTTCTAACTATACTTAGACAACTAATCAGAGGCTAAACATTGGTGTGAGGTTAATAGACATATAGAACTTAACTACTGTAGAAGGGCTAAGCTTAATTCCATTTTTAATTACGCTCTCAAACATGACCTAATTCTGACCTGTATTTACTGTTTTGATCACTTTTCTTGCAAAAATTATTTGAATGACTTCCCGACCTTAAAAACCTTTAAGGCTGGATTTTCTGGAAAGTAGACTCTATGTAGTTTATTTTAAGCTCAATAAAATAAATAAAAGTTGTTCGTATGACTGAGTTACGACTCCCGTAAGGTGACCTAAAATTATGATCAGATTCCAGTTACGAATTTAACATGATAAACCCTAATCATTCACATCTAAACCTAATTAAACCCTAAAACGATTTTAATGGTTTAAAAACCTATTAATTACATCATTATTACAGATTTTTTAAAACCTAATGATTCTATCAAATGATTTGTTACAATGAATACATAAATCTAATTGGATGAAATACACTTACCATGAATGCTAGCACCATAAACAAAAGTTTCTTGCGGTTTCTTGGATCAATCACTGAAAATCGACTTCTTAGGTTTTGGGGCTGCATTAACAAAAAAAGATGGAAGGGGAAAGGTAATGACTAGGTTTAATGGAATTAACCTAAAGCATCCTAATCCTTTACCTAAAATAATTTGAAATAACAAATAAAATCTTCCTAAGACCATGAAAACCAAACGATCGGCCCCCCTTATGTAAACATATTTTATATACTTTTTTATTAATAAATAACTAATTACCTTCATTACCTTATTTAAAAAAAACTAAGCTAATTTGGGTAAACCTTTTTACATAAACGCCACCTACTAGACTTTCTAAAAATAACTTTTTATTTCACATCTCATTTTTATTTAAGGAAAGTCTACTACGAACTTCTATATTACACTACTGCTTCCTTTCCAATAAACTTCACTTCCTATAACGCTTAACTCTTAAAAACAAGATTGACGTAGCAATGCATGCAACATGTTCTTTCTTCCATTATCACCACACATGAACAAATGGAATACTTAACATCAAACTCATATGCACACAAAATAAGATAATCATTTACCTCTAAAATGAAATCATGCACATATGTAAACCACTTCAAGATACATATAGAACACATAGCACGCAAGAAGCATACAAAATGGACACTTAGCCATTTCTAAAGGTATAAACTAACCTACTCAAATCACGGTTGTCACAAATCACTTCACCTTCTCAATTGTTGAACCTAAGTCTTCAACTTGATTTCTCCTAAGCTCTAATGGTTCATTTAGATCATTTAGTTCAATATAGTCTCCATACACGGGGTCTAGTGATCTATTTAAAATTAAAGCTTCCCCCATTAGCCTAGCTTCTAACTCAAGTTCTATTCGTTCTCTTAGTACTAACGCATAAACTCTCCTAATTATGTTACTAGTAGGATTATCACTTTTAAACACAATTTTTTCATCCCCTACTCTTAAAGTAATTTTCCTCTTAAAAACATCAATTTTAGCATGAGCAGTAGACCTAAAAGGTCTTTCGAGGATCAAGGGGATTTTTATATCCTCAAGAATATCTAAAACAATAAAATCTACTAGGAAGAAAAACTTATCAATACCTACTAATACATTTTTTTGCTATACCCTTGGGACGTTTTATTGTTCTATCAACCATTCAATATTCAAATTGAGGAGTAATTCAACTAAACCCTAGATTGGTAAAGGTTGGTAAGGCATAACACTTAACTTGCTCCTAAGTCAGGCTAAGGCTTTTTCAAACAAACATTATAAATACGACAAGGTATATAAACTTTTTTTATCCCTAGGTTTTTCTTTTTCCTTTGGAGGTAGAGAATCTTCAAGAATTGACGAGTCATGCATGTTCGTTGATGCTTCGATTTTTTTGGAAACACGAAAAGTGTCGGTCATTTCCAAAGATTGTAACAAGTCTTAGCTGTAGATAGTATATGGATTAGAATTAGTAATCTAGTCCGGCCCAAGGCCCATGGGTGGCCCAACTCCAGCCCATGGCCGGCCATTGTAACTATTTATACACCCTCTCCTAGTCTTGGAGAGGGTTGGTTGTTCCATTGTTAGTTGTTCCATTATTCACACATTTCATTAATACATTCATCCATTTTCCATCCAATTTCTCTCTAACATCCAACCCACATCTCACTCTTGTTCTTGGTTGATCTTAAGATTACTAGTATTCTTCAATTGGTATCAAGAGCCATGGAGTGGTGTGTTTAGTTTTTGTGTTTGATTTGTGTTCAAAACCTTTACAAAGAGCAAATTAGTGATTCAAATTTTTTTGGCTTAAAAACCTTAAAGTTTTCATTTTTATTGTTCCTATAGGGTTAGTAATACTAGTTGTACAAGAATTTTTGCTAAAAACCATTAAAAATCGTGTCTTTTTGAGTTTTGAAAATTTGGGTTTCGTACTAGTTAGAACCGAACTAGAGAATCGAACAAGAGGACCGAACTAGAGGACCGAACGAGACAACCGAACGAGCAGTTGCATAGGTTGGATCGAACGAGCTTCATTAGTGTCGACCGAACGAGAGGACCGAACTAGAGGACCGAACGAGACAACCGAACGAGCAGTTGCATAGGTTGGATCGAACGAGCTTCATTAGTGTCAACCGAACGAGTTTTCTCTAGTTAGAACCGAACGAGTGTTTTCACTAGTTAGAACCGAACGAGCGGTCACTAGTTAGAACCGAACGAATTTTTCACTAGTTAGAACCGAACGAGTAGTCACTAGTTAGAACCGAACGAGTAGTCACTAGTTAGAACCGAACGAGAGGACCGAACTAGTGGACCGAACGAGAGGACCGAACTAGTGGACCGAACGAGAGGACCGAAC
>BQNB010002000.1:81150-100778 GCA_026074375.1 Tanacetum coccineum | reverse complement strand
ACCATATAAGCCGCCATAGCTTATAAATAAGCTCTAACGAGCTTATTATGGCTTAATGGGCCTTATTGGGCCCATTAAGATCCATTAAATGTTCTAAAGGTCCATTTTAGTTTTAAAAAGTACTAAGGCCTTTGTTAAGCTTATTTAAGCTACAATATTCGGTTTGCCTTATTAATAAGCTCATCGAGCTTATTTTTGGCTTAACGGGCCTTATTGGGCCCGTTAAGGTCCGTTTAGCATTTTAAAGGCCCACAATGATTTTAATAAGTTCAAAAGGTTCCAATAAGCTCAGCAGGGTCTGATAAGCTTAGAATAAGCTCGGGGAGCTTATTATGGCTTATTTCAAGCTTATTGGGCCCGTAAGTCCAATAGCTTAAACCTGATACACCCTTTTAGGTTTTCCTTGGCTCTTTAGCTCATTTCCTATACGTTTTAACTCAGTTTAATCTGTCTTGGTTTCAGCTTATTGAAATAAGCCAATAAGCACTTGTTAATGGGCTTTCGGGCCCATTAATGGTTTGAAAGGTTTTAAATTCATTTGGTTCGGCCCATTGAGGTCCAATAACTTTGTTTTAGTTAGTTAAGCACTTAGAAGGTCAGTTTGCTTATTTAGCTTAATAAGCCTACTGTTGGGCCTATTGGGCTCGATAGAAGCCCGGTAAGGGTTCTAGTGGTTTGGGCTTGATTTCTTAGGGTCCACTAGCTTATCTTAGGCTCATAATAAATCTTATAAGCCGCTTAAGCCCATAAATAAGCCGTCCTAGCTTATTTGTGGCTTATGGGTTTTGTGGGCTCACGAAGATGGGTCGCGAAGTCTAGTAAGGGTCCGAATGGTTTATTAGTGTCTCATATGGTTTCGTTAAATCGCCTAGTACCAAAACAAGGTGTCTAGCATTTCCTAATCGCGATCCATAACATGCAAACGTTCATTAATGTCGTATATATGTTTCCACACCACTACGTCTCGTTTACAATAAAAGTTTACGCATAACTTTCGTGAAATTCGTTGGTACGTCTTAGTGTTCACGTATAGGTTCCCTCATACACAAGGTTGCTTGTACCCATAATTTATGCGTGAAACATGTAAGCTTGTAGTTACTTTGTCTAAGTTCTCGCTCGGCGTAACCTTTACATGTTAACGCGACATTATAACTAGTAAACAAAGTGACAAAAATAATACGAGTGGTGTAGTGACTTACAAGAGTCCTAGTCTCCTTGATGGTAAGTTTAGACGTAAACCCGACTCGCATACACCCAAACGTGTATAATCTTAAGCTTCAAAGCTTGGTATACCCGACCCTTAGCTCGCGTACACTTCTTAACAACCTTGTATGCTAACTTAAGTGCACTTGTGTCTTTAGAATGAAATGTGGGTCGTGTATGGATTCGGTTTGATGTAAGCCGAATAAGATAAGGAGAAAAGAAGAAGTTTATCTTAGTGAGAGAGTTTTGAGAGTTTAGAAATGTATTAAGTGTAGTTGTGAGTGTGTATTTATAGGCAATAAGCTTAGTTACATCTTTTAGTCCTAAACAAAACCAAACCGTGCCCTAGGAAGTGGTTTTTGGTGTTTCTAGTTACTCACTCATGGTTTTAGGCTAAACCACACAAG
This sequence comes from Tanacetum coccineum, assembly GCA_026074375.1. Classification (NCBI taxonomy): domain Eukaryota; kingdom Viridiplantae; phylum Streptophyta; class Magnoliopsida; order Asterales; family Asteraceae; genus Tanacetum; species Tanacetum coccineum. The sequence goes on along the minus strand of BQNB010002000.1, from coordinate 99,168 downwards.
TACCACTCTTAATGACTTGCATGATGTACAAGATTTTGTTAGATTAGGAAAATCTCAAAGATTTGTGCATATACATGCATATGCCGCGGTTAGCCAAGGCAAGGAAATCAAGCAAGTCATTGTCCATTGTGTATTAGTCCTTTAGGAGACCATAAGGACACATATTAATTACCTAGGATTAGTACTAGTACTTTAAGGATCCTTAGTTTGATTTTTGTTAGCTAGAAATCCACATGGGACGATTTGTTTATGGTGATAAACAAATTTTTATTCGGCCTTTTTGACTTGTACACAAAATAATTATACAAATTTGGTGTTTACGGGTTAAAAGTGAGTATTGGTTTAAGTCTAGGTAAGTCTAAGTATTTCCGGGGTGCGTCCAAATGTATTTTATCGCGAAACGTAACCCTTTTACGTGACCAATAAAAATAAAATACGCAACGTACATAATTATCTTCTTAATAATTATTTCTTACTTGGTTGATGTAAACCTTAATTTGTTTGATGACCGTTTACATTCATTGATCATTTTTAGTCTACGCGATTTATCCTAATAGTAAATATTAAAAGTAAACGCGTATCGGACTAAAATAGATAGTGATCATTACTGGAGTCGTACAATGACATGAAAATGAGAAATGTTACAGTCTCCACCCGTTAAAAGAGCTTTGTCCTCAAAGCTTAAGACCTTGTAGTGGATGACGAAGCCCGGTTTGTGAAGAGTTGTGGGTATTTTTGTTTGAACGAATCTTCACGTTCCCAGGTGAACTCAGGGCCCCGCCTAGAGTTCCAGCGAACCTTAACCAATGGTATCCGGCTTCGCTTTAATCGTTTGATCTCCCGTTCCATGATTTCAACGGGCTCTTCCACAAACTGGAGCTTATCGTCAACATGAATTCCTTCTAACGGCATGACTAATGGTTCGTCAGCGTAACATTTCTTCAGATTTGACACATGGAAAGTATGGTGAACTCTGCTCAACTCTTGAGGAAGTTCTAGCCTGTAGGCAACTTTCCCAACTTTTGCTAACACCTTGAAAGGTCTGACATATCTCGGGTTCAGCTTGCCCCACTTACCGAACCGTATGACTCCTTTCCCAAGGTGAGACCTTTGAGCATGCACTCTGTCGTTCCAACTTCGAACTCCATCGATTCGCTTCCAATCCAAGCGTAGCTCGTTTGTTGATCTCTGTGCCGCTTCAATCCGTTTGCTGATCAAGATGATCTTTTTCCCCCGGTGTTTTCTTGGGTTAATTCTGGCCATCAGTTTGCTTTCCCAACCTCTTCGCCCAGCATACTGTGATCGCATTATCGACCATTACATCCTCATAATAGGAGGCCGGCCTTTATGCTAGCGTGATAACTGTTGTTGTATGAAAACTCGGCCAATGGCAAATGCTTAACCCAGCCTTTTCCAAACTCGATCACGCAAGCACGTAGCATGTCCTTGAGAGTTGAATGTCCTCATTCCGCTCTGAGCCGTCATTCAGGATGATACGCCGTGCCCATGCTAATATCCGTACCCAAAGCTTTGGAAATGATCTCCAAAATTTAAAAGTGAATCTTCCATCACGATCACAGATAATTGAGGCAGGTACCCGTGCTTGCCACTACCTTTCAAGAACAACCTTGCAATTATCCAATGGATCATTTTCCCGTATCGACAAGAATGAACTGATTTTGAAAGTCGAGTCCACAATCACCTTCCCTGAGGTGTCGAAACCGTTGTGACGACCTAGGAAGTGTGGTTATAAAATCCATTGTTAATTATCCCCACTTCCACACGGTGTATTTTCTGGTTGTACTAGCAACGCCCGATGCCTTTTCTTGATGTTCGGCCTTGACCCTTGCACATGTCAGGCACTTGCTAACATACGTGGCGATGTCAGCCTTCATGTTTGGCCACCAAAAAATTTCTTCACATCTTGTAGCCTCCTTTTCCGACCGGGGTGGATAGAATATTTCAATTTGTGGGATTCGTAGCTAATCACAGATCTTAAGTCTCCATAGCAATGTATCCACTCCTGCTGTGTGTAAGCGAATAGGTCCCATCGGTACGCGGTCCAATCATTCCTTGGCTATATCCCTTCGATTATACTCCTACTCTTCAGTTACCGATAATCTCAGGTTTTTGGGCTTCGATCTAGTTTTCAAATATTCGTTTGGGAAGATCAACCCAATTGTCATAAACTGAAGGCTCGAAACACCGCAATGGATCATCCCGATCTTTACGGCTCACGCATCGGCCACTACGTTTTGCTTTCCAGGAGATAACAGAATATTACATCTAGTCCCTCAGAAATTCTAGCCAACCAGGCGTTGCCTCATGTTAAGCTCTTCTGATCGAGAATGGTTTGTAAGCTTTTATGGTCGGCTGAACACTGTGCATCAGTTCCGTATAATGAGTGTCCTCTCATATCTTAGGGCAAACACTACGACCAAGTTCTAAGTCATGCGTGGTGAAGTTCTTCTCGAGAACCTTAACTTCGAGTAGCATAGCACTCACTTTTCTCCCTCTACATTAACACAACACCTAAGCCCTTGTGTGACGCATCACAGTATACCACAAAGTCTTCTGCTCCCCTTAAGGTAAAGGCCAAGAATTGGGCAAACTGCACAGCTCTGCTTTTAATTAACTGGAAAGCGTTCTCTTCCTTTTCTCCCCAGTCGAACTTGATTCCTTTCTGAGTAAGTTTCGTCATTGACTTAGCAATCTTCGAAAATCCTTCAATGAACCTTCGATAGTAACCAGCAAGACCTAAAAATTGGCGGATCTCCGTTGGTGTCTTGGGAGATGCCCAATCCTTGATAGACTCTATCTTGGCTGGATCCACATGTATGCCTCTACTATCAATGACATGTCTGAGAAATTGTACCTTCGGAATCCAAAATTCACATTTTGAAAACTTTGCATACAACTTCTCTTTCTTAAGCAAGTCTAAAATTGCTTTAAAAGGTGTACTTTCGAATGCTCTCTTTCGTCTTTTGAATAAATAAGTATGTCATCGATGAAGACGATTACGAACTTATCCAGGTAAGGTTTGCACACTCGGTTCATGAGGTCCATGAATACCGCAGGTGCGTTTGTCAGTCCGAATGGCATAACCTGGAACTCGTAATGGCCATACCGAGTTCGAAATGCCGTCTTTGGAATGTCTTGATCTCGCACTCTAAGCTGGTGATATCCGGATCTCAGATCTATCTTCGAATAAATACTGGATCCTTGAAGTTGATCAAACAAATCGTCGATCCTCGGGAGTGGATAACGATTCTTTACTGTCAGTTTATTTAACTCGCGGTAGTCGATGCACATCCTGAACGACCCGTCCTTCTTTTTGACAAATAAGACCGGGGCTCCCCAAGGCGAGGAACTAGGCCTTATGAATCCCTTGTCAGAAAGCTCTTGTAATTGTTCTGATAATTCCTTCATTTCGGATGGGGCCAATCGTATTGTGCTTCTAGCTACTTCGGGTGTGGCTCCTGGAATTAAGTCGATTTGGAATTCCACTGGTCGAGCCAGAGGAAGACCTGGCAAGTCCTCGGGAAACACTTCAGGAAAATCTTGACGATTGGTACGTCCTTTATCGTTTCCTTTCCGACTTGACCTCCTCTTTCTTGGCGATATCTATACTAAAAAGACCTGTCAATCCCTTGGCCATATACTCTTGAGCTTGAACATGACATAACTGTCAACCGGAGTTCTCTCCTGTTGCTACTTTTCGTTGCCGAAAAAAGTCAAAGTTTTACTTTTCCGTATGAACTTGAACAAGTTTCTCATCGCACACGATCACGGTGTGACATCTTTTTAACCAGTCCATAACAGATGATGACTCGAAACTGACCCATTCTAAACGCATTAATCTATGGTTGAACGTCATGCCTAAGAAATTTAAGGTGCAACCTAGTATAATAGTGTCTATCCTGACTAATTTCCCATCCAGCTAATTCGACATCATAACAATTTTCAAATGAAGTTGGGGGGGCTATGTTTATCAACAAGGAACTAAATGCCAATGGACATAAAACTCCTAATCTGGCACCAGTGTCGACTAAGATGAAGCAGCGTGGTTATTAAAGAGAACGCACCAGATCACATTTGCATCAGGTTTACTGTGTCATTTTCCCTTCTTTCTGCCATTCCAACTGCATAAACCCATCCTTGTGCATTCCCCATGTTCTTCCATCTTATCTTCAGTTTTTTGGACAATCTCTTCTTGAAGTGTCCAGGTCTCCACACACAAAACAACCATTTCCTTGGAGAGTTGTCCATTGCTCTTCCTGTGTTAACAACATTTGTGTTACCATATTCCCTGGCAATCGCGGAAGAAAAGTGCCCTATCTTATTGCACTTTGTGGCACCATCTGAGTGCACGGGCCCTTTGTGGTGGAGGAGGGCCTTTGTTGCACTGGGCCAAGAATTCCCCATAAGGCTTTCCTTTTGCCCGTACCCCCTATGTTGTAGACTATGGCGACATCTGCGTTTGAAGTATGCTGTTTGGTGACCATGGTTGTTTCTGGATGAATCATCAGCCCTCCTTTTGTTGTCAGATTGCCTTTCCGCGTAGGTGCGGAGTTTCTGGTCCATCAAGTCATTGGCCAACTCAATAGTCTCATCCAACGTCTTGGGTCTGGCAGATTTGACGTTCCCAATATATGTAGTCAGGTAGTCCACCGATGTACTTGCCACCTTCTCTGGGTTCATTGGCCATAAACTTGTAATATCGGGTTAACTCTTGGAAACCTTCAGTGTAATGCTGGAACATCGTTTCCCTTAGACCTTTGGTTCCATAGCTCAATTTCTAATTTCCTTGATTTCACCCTGCTTACAATACGTCCGTCATCTTTTTCTTGAGTGTACTTCCCAGTCCTACATATGCCTCCTGGCCCTAGAGTCCTTACGACCAATTCCAAACCGAAGTCAAGTGCAAGCATAGCAACCTAAACAGAGTGCAGGTGGCAAACATCACTTGAATCCTCAACAGCACAACACTGAATTGAAAACTGCTACAACGTCCATCTTTTCAATCCACCGTGTTTAAACCGACCACGCCTTCAGTCCCCTTAAAGTTCAAAGGCTGACACTTCATGAAGTCAGCGTAAAAACAAGGGCGCACAGTTTGCACGTTCCTTCGGTTATCCCCATGCGAACTGTGGCTTCCATCCCCATTGGTGGAGTTTCGCAAAATTGCTTGGTCGATCATTGCTTGGATGGATTCTGGAGTCATGTTGTTTGGGTTGGTGTCGTTAACCGGGGTATTTGGTCCTCTTCTGGTATAGTGCCAGAATTTGTCTAGATCACAGAAATACAAAACATGAAGTATAACGATGATTATATTAATATAATAATGAGATAATCAACATAAGTAAGTATATAGGACAAAGTTAACACAACCATTTCAATCATAACTCTTGAAAATTTTACATGAATAGTAGTCGGATTACACATGAATACAATAAAAAAGATCTAAGGCTATGCTGAGCGGGAAAACCCCTAATACTAACATCTTGTACAGATGACATACAAGAATACAATAACATAAACCACTAAATGTGACTGTCGGTGTCCAGAAGACCTCCTGGTGATCTGGAATCCTAGCCTCTGGTCTTGACTGTCTATCTCTCCTCCGCTGCTCTCGCAGTGCTAACAACTCAGCCTGCATGTCGCTCATCTCTCGCCTCATATCTCTGATGACTCAAAGAGTCTCTACCATCTGGTCCTGCGCCCCCCCCCCCCCCCCCCCCCCCCCCCCCCCCCCACCCCCCCCCCCCCCCCCCCCCCCCCCCCCCCCCCCCCCCCCCCCCCCCCCCCCCCCACCCCCCCCCCCCCCCCCCCCCCACCCCCCCCCCCCCCCCCCCCCCCCCCCCCCCCCCCCCCTACGATCAGCTCTCGAAGTGCTGCTAACTCAGCCTGCGCATCTGAAAGCGAGTCTCATGTACCTGATGCTGTGTCTGAATGAGAGTACGCACTGGCAGCTGTAGCCAGTGTCTGTTTGGTGCCTGGAGATAGTTGTCATGTCAAAACATGACACGGATGGGTCTAAAGCTCCTGATGAGTCGCCATCACACAATCCTATCGATGAGCACAAGCCTCTCGTGAAGCATGTAGGCCTTCCTCCTCTACCATCCAATACTGTCTCCTGGAGAGTCCCACCTAGTCCCTATAAGTAAATCGACCCGCTACGATCCTATCGACTCGCTGTGAAATACTAGACCTACTATCCAGCATCCTCTAGTAAGAGCATACAAATCCTTATAAACCCACTCATTGGAGCTCAGCAAGCTCCTACGACCCTAGTGTTTACCTCCCCACGTCATAGGTTGCTATCTCCTGGAACTATCTCTGCCGGATCTACCCAAGTATCCCTAATCCCTGTACCCAACATCTCAATCCCCTGCGCCTCTCTTCAGCATCCTACCCGAGCTAACAAACCAATAATCTACCCTCGACCTCTGAATAGGTCTGCATAAAACTTTCTCCGACCTCATATCTGGAGCCTAGAGTGGATAAATGCAACCTCTTGCGTGGAGGTTGCTCAGACTCGGGGATATCATCCCTACGGTCAACAGGTGGTGGTATGTATAGAGATGGTGGCAGTGGTGGTAGTGGTAATGCGGCAGTAATGCAATCAATGGAGCCTGGTAGATGCTATCCTAAGTGTCTAGATTTGGGTTGGACACCCAGATGATGGTAGTAAAGGTGGTGAATGTGCAGGTGGGCCATGCACCTAGCAAGGCGCTCCCCTGCAAGGGGGTTGCTAGTGATATAGGTGTTGATGGTGATGGGGTAGTCATGCAAATCTCTCAACCTCTGCTCTGGTGGAAGGATAAGGAAGGTCTGGGGTCGGACGTAATCCTAACCCCAATAGTAAATGTCATGGAGTGTGGCTGTATATACCGGCTCTGTCCCCTCAGGTAGGAAAAACAGGCTCATCAGCATGTCAACGGTAGTAGAGTCCAGCCAGGAGCTAAGGCTCCTCCTCCTCTCGTCCTCCTCATCCTCCTCGTCCTCAACCTCATCAATGGCGTCATCCCAAGATGATCGCCGTCATCATCAATCCTCCATCATCTCCCCCGTCCATAGGATAGTCATCCGGACCATCCTCTGTCTTATCATCCTCGTACTCCTTTGGATCCTCCTCGGTATTCCGACTCCGTAACATATTCCGAGTGACTCAGTAGTAGGTGGACTCAATAGGAGGTAATTGCAGCTCCTTTAGCCGGAAACTCATGGTCATCCACCAATGGTTATATACCAGGGAAATAGGCTCTGGCACGTAGTCAGGGTCATGTGCCTGTATGAACATAGGCTCACGCTCATCCTCGTCCTGAGGAACTGGTGGTGTCTGTGGATTCTCTGGGCCTGGTATGTAATCCGGTGACGGTGGGGCTACTGGCTGTAGCGGGAGTCCGTCGTATCCTAGTACGATGACCCGTGGAATGCCTCCCTCCGATACCTCCTCATCATCGGTTCCCCAGAAGGCTCTGCCGGGCTCAGAGTCGGTGTAAACGAAGTGAGTAACAGCAGATGTCGCAGAAGAACATAATTTCTGGCAAAAAGCAAAATAACATTATATAAGTATACTTAATAAGAAAATCGATATATATTCCTGAAGGCTTTACCAGGTAAAGCCCCCTTATAGTAATATACGTAATATCATTTATATATACGTATATCAATTAGGTAAGCACTTAGTACCCTACTAATGCTTAACCAATGTATGTCATGTAAACATATATGCGCTAGACGTAAACAAGTAATGCATGTATGTCCCTCGCAAATCCCATTTGTGAAAAAAGTTTTGAAATGTATTATAATCCAGACAAAACCTTTTGACCTAGTTTCTCTAAAACCTGGCTCAGATACCATTCTGTAACACCGCTCATCATCTGAGCAACGTACAGCGGATGTTTGAATATCCGAGGGCGTTACATTAATGGATCAATAGCACAAGATTCTGAGAACGACTACTAAATGTGTCGTTTGAAAAAGATACATTGGATTAACAAAATACTCGTTTGTTACATAAGCCCATGGCTTCAAGTTTGTTCAACAATATAAATAAAGATTTCGGTTTATAACAATTGTCCCCAAAATGTAATAAGACCCCAAATCTTAAGTGTTGACTCTTCAATTATTGACTTCCAATGTATCATCGCACCTCGTGCCTTATTGACCTGAAAAACATGCTTAAAATGTCAACATAAAGTTGGTGAATTCATAGGTTTATGTAAATCGATGGTAGGACCGCAAGATTTTCAAGTGTATGATTTAGCAACACATGCAAACATCATAAAAAGTGATTACGTTTTCCTAAGCTCATGACACCGAAGCTTGACATGTATGGATGCAAATAAATTTGCCAGTAATTGCCCCTGAATGATGTTCTAACCCGAAACATCCCAAATTCGACATGGCCTATACTTCGTTCCCGTGATAGCTAATCACCCAAACGATTGTCAATCTGAATAGATCTATCATTAACATTCGCGCTCACAAACAATGCAAGTTTTCCCAACACAACTATGGCAACTAACATTTCATGTTAATGGGACTCAATGGGTTAACGCTACATATAAGGCAAACACGAGATTGTCTGTGATAAATTGGTACAACTTGCGTCCGCAATTTGTAAAACAAAGCATGTTCTCTAACCCCAACGGTTAAAATCATTTTAAATAACCTTAAACATGGGGCTATGAACTCACCTTTATCAGTATTCCACTCGAATGATAATAAATACCAATAACACAGTGATCACAACCTGTCAAGTACCCTAAGTAAGTACGGTCAAGTCTTAGTTTACACTTTAAGCTAACGACTCATTGAATAGAATAAATTTCCATTTTAATTATATAAACCGGTTATCACCTGAGTGGTGGTGCACATGGTATTGTAATTACAAATCCATGCTTCACGAGAGACGCGAAATTCATTGTTAATAAATATATCTATATATTAAACCCCTTTTAATGTCCAAATATCTTAGTATCCGACTGATTCGTTAAGTGTTTCGTTATTCACTTTTGTTCACTAACATACTCTTAAAGTTTCTATATGGTTACAACTTAAGTTCCCATAGGTTTAACAACATATAAACAATTTATACCTTAAACCCTTTTTAGTTTTCGGAAATGACATAATTGTCCCTTAAGTTTATCAAAATGTAGTTTAGGTCTTTATAGTTACACTTCAATCCCTAAGTTTCAGAACGTTTCAGAAATATCCATGGAGTTATTGAAATTCAAAAAATACATTTTTAAAACCTTTAAGTTTTGAAATTGGCATTTTTATCCCAATAAGCACCGTAAAATTTGTATCTTAAACTCTAATTAAGTTTTAACATGATTTGACAAAATGACTTTTTTAAAGTTTAATAAGACCGTGAAAATCAATTGGCTTAAAATAAGCCTATTCGAGCTTATTAAGCTTAAATTGGCCAGGTTGGGCCCATTAATGCCAAAAGGAGTTTTAATGATCCAAACTAGTTTTAATAGGTTCAAACACGTTCAATAAGTCCAATTTAATCAAATAAGCTGTCAATAAGCTCAGCGAGCTTATCTTGGCTTATTTTGAGCTTATTGGGCCAGAAAGCCCAATAGCCTATTCGACAAACACCCTTAAGGGTTTATGGGATTTTGCTAGCTCTTTTCTAATTCATATTAAGCCCAACAATCTGTTTTATCTTTTCAGCTTATTCAAAATAAGCTAATAAGCTTTCTTATTGGGTCGGCTTGGGCCTGTTAAGGCCCGATAAGGGCTTTAGAGGTTTGGACTTAATTCTTTTGGGTCCAATAACCTTTCTAGGATTATTAGAAGACTTATAGGCTGTTTAAGCTCTCGAATAAGCTGTGGAAGCTTATTCGTGGCGTATGGCTTTTAGTGGACTCGGTAATGGGCTAATCGGTCCACTTAGGTTCGTTTGGCTTAAAGAAGCATGCCAAAGGGTCCATTAAGGTTCTTAAGTTCATAATAAGCTCATTAAGCCGCGTGAGCTCACGAATAAGCTGTTTAGGCTTATTATGGCTTATGGGCTCGCGTTGGGCTCACGGTAATAAGCTACGAGTCCATTAAGGGCTCGACTAGCTCCTTATAGGTATTTTAGGATTCAAGTGAAACAATAAGCACCCTTAGTCCTTAAATAAGCTCGTAGATCTTATTTATAAGTCGAAAGCTTATGGGCCATGGCCTATTGGGCGGTGTGTGGGTCGCATGTTTAACATAACTACAAGGACCCGTTAAGCTGTCTATGTTTCTTAGGGCTCGACAACCGTTATTTTTGCACAGAGTTAGACGTTTATTAAACGTGTCATTAACATATGCATTCGTTCCACAAGGTATTTCAAGTGTTCTCAAAGTCAAGATTATATTATCCACGTACACATTTAACGTGCAATTGTCTTGTATTCCCTCCACAACGAAACAAATACCAAAGTGAACTCGTTTTAATAAACTAGATGTGTGTTGAGCCTTAACTTCGAACATAACCACTTTAGATCACGTACAGACCACAACAAGACCTTGTTTCATTAATTTAGGTGCGTCAACCATGCATGGACCAACCAAAGACATTTTAAATTAAATGAAAAGTGTATACTATTAAAAGCCAATAGCTAATATTAGCCTTTTCTCAAAAATTGATGAAGGACACTGAATATAACCATAAAAGTCTTTATTGTAAATTAATATAAAAATTTGTATTAAAATTTTGTTATTATTTAAAAAGTGATTCAATGAATTTTTGTTGTAAGTAAAATGATATAATCTGCCATTTCAAATGAATTTATTGAATAATGATGCCCCCGTAAAAGATGTAAAGAATTAATATAATGTGCATAATTTTCATCATAATAAAAATGATGAAATAAAGGTGTTATAATGACTGCTATGTATGTGCCCCTAATACCATTATCTGATATTGATATGTTTTGTTTTAATTTAACATAATTATTTAGTTAAGAACAAATAAAAAATAATGTTAATTAATGTAATTCAAAAATATTTTTTAATGACTTGTAATAATATTGTATACTCAAAATTTGGTTTTGATGCGAGTAATCTAAATAATATTTTCAGTAATAGAATTATAGTTTAAATTATGCTTTAAAAAAAATGAAAAATCTTAAAAAATAACATGTTTTATACTATTTGAGGAATTTTATTGTGTAAAAATATAAAAGACATTTTAAGCAATTATACATAATAATGTATCGTAAAACATAATAATTCAAATTATTCATATTGCTGCCCCCCAAAAATACAGAAATAGATTTGTATAGCAAACCATTCAAAATTGTTGTGATTAGTTTTATTAAATTATGATTATTCACAATGCAGATTCATATTTATATTAATTGGTATACAATTACCACTGACAAACAAAAAAATATATTAGCCTAAATACAAACTCATAGTCATTAATCAAACCAAATAACCCTATAATACGCAAAAACCAACATACCATACTAACCACCAGTCTAAAAAAACCCCATAAAAAAAACAAACGCCTACACCCAGACCACCTAAAATTCCTAATACTAAATAAAACGTAAAAACAAAATCCAAGCCACCTCTATATATCTGACTTGAACAATAATAAGTTAACAACTACCACTAACAACACACCTATCACCACAACAAAAACAAACAACAGTTGTAGATCACCAAAGACAAATAACAAAAAAATAATTACAACCCCACCACAATAAAATCGTATTTTACAAGTACAAAAGCCATCTTCGCAAAATATCTAAAATTTACAAATGAAAAAAATAGAAAAGATTGCCCGTTCATGTAACGCGTAAAAGTTACACATTAGGAAATCCCTACTTAAAAAACCTTGCAACAGCGAATAACGAAAATGATAATGGTGTACGAGGCTTTTGACAAAACTTACAAAGGACCTAAGTTTTCCTTGTTTAGGCTTGTGATGATCAGTGTGATGCGTATACCACCAAACGTGATTAAAACCTCAAAGCAACAAAGCTTGAAACCCAAACTCCTTAGCTTGTGTCCCACAAAGGTCCTTATACTCAGATATCTTAAAGACTTTGCCTTGTGTTCTTAGGGCAAAATTTGGTCGTATGTAGGGTCGGATAATGTATAACCATTGTAATAGGAGAAAAGAGGTATGGTGTTTCTTGTTTGAGTGAGTGAGAGTTGTAAGAGTGTTAAAAGGGTGAGGCTAAGTAATAGTATACAAGGCAATATGCTAGTTACAGAATCCTCTAGTCACATAAACAAACCCAAACCGAGCCCCTAATAGGGTGGTTTTTGGAGGGTTTCTAGTTGATTACACATGTATTAGGCATAAACCACTCAAGTACCACTCATAATGACGTTCATGATGTATAAAGATTTTACTTAGCTAGCAAAAATCTTATAGAATTGCATGTATATATGCGTGTAATCGTGGTCTAGGGGGAAAAAGGGAAGCAAGATGGTTAATATCCATTGTGTAATAACTTAGTGGAGACAATTATGACATGTCTTAATTACTTAGGATATGTACATGTACCTTTAAGGATCATTAGGGGATTTGCTAGTTGTATGTGTGTGTGTAACCGGCCACATGGCTTATTTACACAAGAGATGATATTGTTTTTTTTTGTGTTTTAAAGGGATAAAAGTTGTGTATTTAGTTTGAGTTCTAGTAAGTCTATGTATTTTCCTCCGGTGCGTCAAATTGTAGTTTTTAAGAATCGCGAAACGTAACCCTTTATTAACTGTGACCATTAAGAAGTAAAATAATCGCAAAGTACATAAATATCATTCCTTAATATTATATCTTACTTGGTTGATGTACAACCATAATTTATTTTGGTGACGCGTTTTACGATTCATGATTATTTTTTAGTCTACGCAATTATTAGCTTACAAGTAAATACTAAAAGTAAACGCGGTATCAGGACAAAAATAATTATGTCGGAGGTGGGCTCTCGTAATAGAGTCTACAATGACAAATGAAAATGACAAATTTACAAAGTCCACCCCCCACTAGGTGCAAGTATTATTTATTACTATCTAAGAGGTCTTTTAAAGGGTTGTGGGGTGTAGGTGTAAGATAACATATAATGGAAACGGAAATGGATGGGATACATATGGGTGGTGACTTTGGGTGAATTTGGGGTGGAAGGGTTACCTAATTATTTACACGAATACACGCGGGTTTGGTTGCTAAGCCAAGACTCGGACGAAGATCTACAAACCCTACACAACTCTACATTAATATCTTTCTTTTTCTTTTCTATATTTATTTTGAATAACATAATACATCACATGGGGTTTATAATACATACCCCTACACTTGAGCTTTTACATGCTCGATATTTACAATCTAACTAATGACCCGATTTGAGGTGGATCAAAATAACATGGAGATCATTTGACAAACATATGGGGGTATTGACTTAACTATCTTCCCCCTATTTTTTCTGCAAAATAAATACTACATGAAATCCCAATCCGTCCTAAATTTGTTAATTACAAGGAAAAGGCTTTGCAACCGTGTACTCAATAATAACTTGGTTTAAAAACACAAAATGAACTAAAAGAGGAGTACTACAAGGTAGGCTAAGGCTAATTTTAGTGTAATGATTGGTGTAAAGGTGTAACAATGCTCTTCATTAATAGTCCAGATTAACCAAAAAATTACGAGAACCGTGAAAAAGGATAGGCTCGGAGGGTTGTACTAGGGTATCCTGCACAATAATAGAGGTTGCAAAGGCAAGGGTATGGGATAGTTTAATATTAATCGGTGCAACCATCAAACAATAACAGGTTTTAAAACCAGGGTTAATCTAACCTCTTATCAAGCAAATCCTAATACTTACTATGCGGGACACGGAAGCAGTCAACAAGTTACAAGTTCTAGAATTTAATATGCTACCGGTACACTCATATGATTTTACTAACACTAGACATTCCAGAAAAGGCGACAAGGCAATCATACATGGCTATAACGCAATAAACATGCACGCCTGCAACACAACCTTTAACTCAAATCGGAAAAGAATAAAATCATCTTGGGTTTATCCAACGATGGGTACCCGAATTCTAAAGATCTAAGGGCGAACCTTACATTTTGGGGTGGAATTCTGAGGGTTATTGTGCTAGTCATATAAATTCCTATCCATAAGACGCTATTAATACTCGATTTTCATCGGTATGTGTCATAAAAAAATTTAAATTTGGGTAAAAATCACCTCTTATGTTATGTTTCGATATATTATCCATCATTTTAAGGACAAAGCAAATGGCAAATGAAAGAATAGTTTCTAAGGCTTATTTTCTCCCTACACTTAAGTTGAACATTGTCCCTAATGTTCTCTAAAAATACCCGTTGAAACGAATAAAGGGAATAGAAAACAAGGAAAAGAAACTAGTACTCCCCTGGTTTACTCAATAATGGAGAAGAAACATGCGATAACTGGTTAAATCGTCCTCCAAGAATCATCCAATGAAACTTCCTAAGAATTTCCAAGCTTCTTCTCATCAAATATAACCTGTAATCAAAGACAAAGATAACTACACCAAGCATAAAATGTGCGATAAACCAATATACAAAATGAATTTAGGGTTCGACTCGATAGATAAGATGAGAGAATTGTTAAACTCATTAGGTTTTTACAGGTTTATAACATAAGTGTACATATATTAAATGTTATGCAAGTTTTATTTTCAAAAATAATTAAAAAATTTAAGTTTTCTTGACCTGGGCGTTTGACGCCGTCAGGGTTTGTGTGACCCCGTCACAGGTGAAGTGGTGACGGCATCGCGTGTTAATCGTGACGCCGTCTCCACAGTCTGTGAAAACGAAATTTTTGTTTTTGATGAAAAATTTCCTGCACTTGATTTCATAAGTTAACTCATGTACAAATAGCTACATAAAACTTGAGATTTAACAATTAAATCATATGATGCGAATTAATCTAAACAATTCATTTAACATGTTTGAATTTGGCTTAAAAGCTGGATAAATTCCCCTACACTTATTGTTTGCAAAATACCTTTGATTGAAATTAAGACGAGGTTAAAGACAATACAAAGTATGATTACAAGATAGTTCAAACATAATGAAACAAACTATAAAGAATTAAAACACACATGACACTCCTAATTGCGGGAAAAGTAAATTGGGTTGCCTCCCAAGAAGCGCTTTTCTTTATTAACGAGTCTTGTAGCTAGACTCGAAGTCACACGTCCTTACGTTGTTTCGTGAACGCTTACGTGCCCACGAATGAGCCATTCCTTCATACTTTCATTCACTTGGTATTCTGGACCTAGGTTTAAGCAGTTTTTGTACATAAACTTATTCTTTTCATAAGGGTGCCTAAGTCCGTTCATCAAATCATTTTGGCTAAGTTCTAACAATGGTGGGACTTTACTCCAATTGAAGTTCTTGAGCCTAGGTATTGTACGTGGCATCCTATATGTGTATGTGTCAAAGATCTTAGTGAATGAGACCAATCCCTTAGCGACGTCGTATTTGAGCTTAGTGATTTTTCTAAAGGGTCTACCCATCAAGACTTCAGCCATGTCGCTCATAATGAATTCTCCTATGTCTTCTAACACAACAAAATCCGTGATATAGGTAAAGCTTCCAACAAACACGTAGACATCCCTAACAATGGCAACTAGGTTCTTTCCTGTCCCCTCTAGTCTATCTACCATTATTGTATTATAGGCTTTACGCGAGATAATATTCATTGGTAAAAAAGGGTCCGTAACCTTCTGCCTCTATTTTATTACTTATTAGGTACATGCTTAGAACGAATCATATCATGAATTAAAAACTTATGTAGAGAATTTTAAAATGATTTTTTTATAAGACATATGTGGGGTTTTTTTAAATTAAAGTGTCATGTCAGAATGGTTCTTAACAGATATTATATCAGTGTACATCAGTGTTTTGCACATCACCCGTGGTACTTGAAAGAAGTTATATTAATTGATCTATTGTAATTGTTGGTTTTGTGCAGGGTCACAGGAATCGGATAAGTGAGCGAATAAGAGCCCTTAAGGCACTTCTTCCCAACTACAACAAGGTGGTTTTTTTCTTATAAAGCATGGGATTTAACTGTTATATAAAGGTTTTAATTTAATGGTGTGTTTGGATCGAGCAGAATTTTCACTCTTATTTTGGTACTTTTATGGTTTAGGTACCTACTTAAATCATCGGTTACTTCTGTACTTAATAGCCTTGCTTGAAATTTCTTATAGAAATTGCTTTTGGTGCTTTTCAGGATAGTGAAATGAAATTGCTTATTCTTTATAAGAAGTTGAGTAAGTGATGCGGCCATCGTTAGACTTATACACGGAGTTTTACATCTCCGTAGGCAGAGCACCTAATCGTTGTAGTAGTAGTATAGGCAAGACTCGGGGGGTTGTTATCGTTCACTCGAGGAATAGGTTAGGAAGGCTTGATCACAGTCTAACAGAATTCTAAAGGTTGAGGGAAGATTCTTTTTGTGTTTTTGTGTTTTATGAAAGTAGGTAAAATCATATATTTGAGAGGTGGTTTGGTTTTAGCTATTAAACTAAATATAAATCTAAACTAGTGGCGATAACAATATAATAAAAAATTGTGTTTATTTAATCATGTATTACTCCCTAGATTGCTTTTCCTAGTGTTGTTGCCTTGTCACACTTGTGATTATCTATGTAATTATTTCCTAAGTCATGAACAAATTCCACGAACCTGCCATTTACTTCGTATTCTGTTAAGGCAATGCACAAGTAAGGTAGTATGAAGACTGTTACCTGATGGTATCCTTTCTACACAATCATGTTTTCCTAGACATATCAACAGCGATGCAGACAAAAGCTGGTTTTCTAAGACCTAACATGCACATCCATCTCAAGAAGCAACACCACTAAGATATACAATCATAAATAAACACAATAGGTGGTTTAGCCAAGCATGTTAAAGATAAAGCAAGAACATAGATGAATCAAATAACACATAGACATATTGAATGATTAAATAAACCTTACTTGATTAAAACATGAGTTGGAGGAAGTACAATAGGGGTTTTAGGCCCTAAAATCATCCCTAACAGCTGCTAAACGAACTAGGGTTTGTACCCTCTTTTTATTCTAAAGTTACACTCTCAAAACCCTAAATTCGGGTTTCTATATATAGGAAAAATGCTGTGACGGTGTCACGTTTTAGTCATGACGCTGTCATGAAAGAGAAATTCTAGATAATGGGATGGGTCGTGATCTCTGACGCCGTCTTGGAATATGTAACGCCGTCGTGGGATGCGTTGTGACGGCTCCATGTAGAAACTGTGATGCTGTCTCCAGCTGTTGAGAACATAATCTTGAGAAATGTTGGTGTAGGTCCATAGTCTTGTCCGTTTCTTCTCCAAATGAGCCCAAGTCATGTGTAATTCTACCAAATGCACTCCAAATGAGAAATACCTAAAAAGGAATGATTAAGTACCTATTTTTGGGCATAAATGCATGATTTAGGGGGTTAAATGACCCCAAAAAGTGTATAAAATAACACCTCATCAAATACCCCTACACTTAGGATTTGCTTGTCCTCAAGCAAATGGGCTTATCTACCTAGACAATAACAATATAAAAGGTCATTTTACCTACTCTTTAAAAGTATTTTACAGCACAACCTTCTAGACCTCGTAATTAAAAGCACGAAAAGTATATACTAGCACCTCACATAAGTGTTTGGGATTATCTCTTTCACTCAGGTGTATAATAAATTATAACATATGGGGGAAATGGAAAATCAACACTCATTACCTGTCATAGCGTATAAATTACCATAGGCTTGGCAAAGGATCAATCCTCTACCGCTAGTTGCAAGCATTATTCATTACTATCTAAGATGTCTTTTTAAAGGGTTGTGAGGCGTAGGTGTAAGATAACATACAATAGAAACAGAAACAGATGGGATACATTTAGGTGGCTTTAGGTGAATTTGTAGTGGAAGGGTTAGCTAATTATTTACATGAATACACTTTGGTTTGGTTGTTAAGCCAAGACTCGGACGAAGAT
>BQNB010002000.1:0-80184 GCA_026074375.1 Tanacetum coccineum | reverse complement strand
TGTGAAGTCGTGAACTAGTCGTGAAGTTGTGTTGTGATAGATTGGTTCTAGCTAAGATTAGAACTCGACATCTAGCTTTGTTGACATAGTAAAGAAAACTCTCGAGTTTGGTGCTCGGGGAGTGGAGTAGGCCAAAGAAGAGCTTCGTAACCGAACCACTATAAATCCTTGTGCTGCGGTTTGATCTTTCCAACTCTTATCTTTTATTTACTTCTACATATTTACATTGTTCATATTGTGCAAGTATTGAATTCACAAAAAGTCAAATCTAAGTTTTTATAAACAAATTTTAAATATTAAATTAAAAAGCGGTAAACTATTCAACCCCCCTTCTAGTTTTCCACAATGAGCATGTGGCTATGAATCTTGTGAGTCAGCTGGAATCAGGTACACCTCCATCTTTAAGTTTCCTACATTAAAACAGTTAGCAATAAAGCGGGGGAACGAATATGGCTTTGTCATTCGCCCATCTTTATTTAGAGTAACCTTCGAATCCGTGAGGATCGACCTGTGATCAGGTAGATTCAATTTTAGAAGAATCTCCTTGACAGAATTTCCAGCTGAAGTATAGAATCACTCTAACACATTTGTATCAGATTCATCAAACTCAACATGTTCTCATTATCGGAACGTCTCAAAGCAGACAGCACAATAAGAGTGAAGCAGCGAGTTACTACCTCACCGATTAAAGTAAAAAATTGATTTGAAAATCAATCAACGTGTCACTTTCTAAAGTGGTTTTGTGACACATCGAGAGTGTTAATTATTTCAAAATTCATCATCAATCGTTAATTCATAACCTAGAACAAGTTTAATTCTTATAGAATTGCACTATCGTTTCTTTCCAGTTGTCACAATTTTAATTCAAAAGGAATCGCACAAGTCACCTACCATAAGCTTGTTTGATGTTGACTCAAGCAAGGTTTCCATCTTCATTGTGAATGAAATCACTCGGATGTTCTGGCAAAATCACAAGGATAATGCGTAGGACTCTTAGTATATATCTTGTTATTCACATTGTGTGACTTAGCAAGCATAATTTGACAAGTGTCCTAATGAGATTTATGGATGATCTCTTTTGGCTCTAGACTCAATAGTGCACTTTGATTTTAGTGATCGGAGGCTGGAGCAGACTGCCACCTTTTCAATATCAACTAACTCGGAGTGAGAAAGTCGATAGAAATGCGTGTAATCTCCGTGAGAAATGAAACAAGAGTCTTTTGAGAGACCTTGAGTGGCTAGGGAGGGTTGTGCATAGCGTCACTGGGTCCATGACAGTCTTCAATGTCAGACAACACCTTAGTGTTTCTGACAGTTTATGTATTGACCCGGTTTTTGCCTAAGTGTATGGAGGGCTTCTTTCTTTTCACCCTTTATCTTTACATTTCTTTTTCATTCTTCAACCCCTTCAATGCTTACCGAGACTTCATAACTAACACCTTGTTGGGTTTGTTCCAGTGTTAGCTCCATCTCAGTCGGCATTATTCCCTTTTCTCACTTTTTCTCCTTTTATCATACCTAAGGACTTCTACACTACCTAGTAGATATCCCTGGGTAGATCCCTCCGGTTCTGGCTGGATCATGGGATTTGAATACCTATACCTAACCACCTTATATCTCCAAAAATTAAAGTACATGGTCGGTCTTTTGAGTATTCCATCAAGATCAGAACCAAAATCATTGAAAAGTTCAATCAAAGTGTTTGATATAAATATCAAAAGGTTTACACTTTGAGAGTTTTTCATTATCACTAAAAGCTCCCCCTTAACATGTGCATCGTAATCGTAGTACATGCTAGGTGTGAAGTGCATTAAGTCCATTTTATTTGATCACATCTTTCAATACAAGTTAGATCCAGGTTAATCACATTTTCTCCCCTTATCCAAAATGTTAATCCCTTGATATTTTGGATATCAATTGATTAACCTTTTAGGGGAAAATTGTTATATACTATCTATGAGGAACATTTTAATGCTCCCCCTCAATTTATGAGGGTGTATAAGATAGTGCTGAGTATTTGAATTTACTAAGAAATTCTTGAAAATTTTGTACTCGAGCACTCCTTATTATCACCATAAGTCTACACTACATATATATTTTCATAAGATTATTTATGTACGAGGTTTGACTTGAATGATAAGAACACCATATGATAGAATCATATGGTTCTTTGTGGCAGCCGTAAGTCTCATTCGTACAATCTCCCACCAACGAACTTTTCTAAGCTCCTCATTAACATTCTTTCTTTCAAGAAGTTGTCAATCTGATCTTTCTCTGTCCAATCACTCTTCGGCATTGCTTTAACTTTCTTTCCAAGTTACGAAAGTCTTTGCTCCAAACTTCGAGTATGAAACAGGCTCAGATACATATGTAACTTGAGCTTGTGTGGTTGGTGATGTCGGTGTTAATGTTGTCTTAGCTTCCCCATAAACCAGCAATCCTTTCTTGAGTAGATTCAGAACTTTCTTGCAAGCCGCATCAAGCAGTCTTGATGTATAAAGCCTAGATATCCGAAGTACACAATTAACCCTTTCAAGAATTTGATACCGCAACACCAAAGTCAATTAAGTCACGGATGAGCGCATTTCTCTATACAGGATCGTTATGATATAAATTGAAGCACCAAAGTCAACTAAGTCTCGGATGTCATAATTATTCCCTCTAAATAGTCGAAATGATAACTCCAAAGTCAACTAAGTTTCGGAAGAAGACATTTCTTCCTACAGGATACTAACAATCTAAAGGAATTGTTGATAAAATATAATGCCTAAAAACATTATTAATATCTTTCACATCTTTACGTTTTGATAATCACAAAATATAAAAAGGATTCTGTATTTGGAGTAGACATCATGAGCAGATTCCCTGTTTACAGCAAATCCATAGAATTGTTGACGTTTTCGCCCTCAGTGAGAGATGCCCCATAATGCATGTTTGTCATAGACAATCGGCACTTGACTCCACATGGAGTTTGGGAAGAAGTCTTCAATCCATTTGATGTGTCCATAATCTGCATCCTTTGTCTTTGTCACTGAAGTTGCATAAGTTCGGCTTGAGACACCACCACTTAGATACGCAAGGTCATTGTTGATGAAGTGATTAAAAGGTATTACTCAACAACCTCATGAAGATCATGTGGATATTGTTGTCCTTCGGGGTTGTTCTAGTATAGTTGATCAGTAGTTGCTTTGCAGACTTCTTCAAGGAAATATTCAAGTTCCACCAGACTCTTGCACGAACCTTTCATTAACTTGTACTGTTGGACCAGCTATAATTCTGATGTTGGAGTATCAACTTAAGCCGATTCGTCTACGAATGTGAGAAGTCTAGAGAGGTCTATTAGTTCTTAAATGATTCACGGAGGATCTTCATTCCAAGCTAAAGTGCTTATCCAAGGTTAAACTGGTCCATGTTTAGCAGGCAAAGTCTTGTTCCAATCACGGTCGGGAGTTGGAGGTTTTGTTGGTTTTTGAAACCAATCAGGATGCTGAGTGGTCTCATCAACAGGTGGATCTTCAATAAATCCTGTATTAAACTCCTGATGTGTGGGTTCTTCTAAGTCTTCGTTAGCATGTATTGGTTCCTCTGCTTGAACAGACTTACCAGTAGACGTATGATGAGATTTGGACCCTTCTTTAGTCTTGCCAGATGATTTGGAAGTCTTCTCCTTTGGTGCACTAGTTGATTCAGGTTCTTTTCCAGCTCTTCTTCTCTTGGACCCCTGATTTGATCTAGCAAAGGGTTCTTCATTTTCATCCTCATCATCTCGACGTCTTTTAAACATGACAATATCTCTATATGTTTCAAGGATGTCTTTGTCAGTTTCATAAGCGTCAACCAATGCATTGTAGAGAGTCTTCTACTGAATTGATCTGTCAATTGATTTGTTATTCTCCATTTTATCAATGAGAATCTTCTTCAGCTCGAGTTCAGATAGGTTAGCTGCTACAGCATGGGATGTCTTAGCTTGATTGGATGAACGAGTCAGAACTTCAGCTTCAAGTTGGTCATTTACGAACTTCTCAATTTTTGGCAAAATCTTGAAGACTTGTTCTCTAACTTGCTCTTTGACTTGCTTTTTGATGATTTTCCTCATATTTTCATCAAGTGTATAGATGAAGTGTTCATTTTCAGCTTGAGCTTCGTCTCTAAGTCTGTCTGACTGAAGTTGCACAACTATTTTTACGGCTTCATTCATCTTATTGGCAAGGTACGTGTCAACAATACTAGGAATTGAAGAAACAACTGCAGCAAATTGGTTTGTTTGCTAGAATTCCGAGAAGTTGTCTTCTAAAGCTTTAACTCTATCTTCAAACTTAAACAAGGAACCAAGGGTTGGAAGATTTTGTAGGGAGGTACTTGGAATAATTGTTGGTGTGGGAGCAAGTGTTTGTTGTTGAGGTTGAATGAAAGGAATGGGTGGTGGAGGGAGTGGTGTTACAGATGAATGAGGCATTTCAACATTCGTAGAGACGGGAACATCTACCAGAGATGTTGACTCAGTGTTCAGATTAAGAATGGAGTTAATACCTGTATTCAGATTAGGGTTGAGCATGTTTGAAATGAAGCCTGATGGTACAGAAGAACTCTGCTGTTGAACTTTGTAGGATCGTTAATTTCATAACACGGTGATGATTCTTGTGATTGGGCTAGTTTCTAGAGAGAGAAACACATGAGAGAGAATATCTAGAGAGAGAAAATGTGTTTTCTATGAAAAGAGTAAATGACTAGCTTACCTCTTCCAAAGTGGAGAGGCTATATAGTTACTTACAATATACCGAGTATCGTACCGACTTAAATACGAAAACGTACTATTAACTATAAAATACGAGCTATATTAACAGTAAAAATAGGAACTGGGTGACCGAGTCTTTTTCTAATATCTAACAATCTCCCCCTAAGGGAGGTCACCCCTGAAAATACCAAACTTAAGCTCTTACAGCTTGTAGTCTTTTGATTCTTCATTCTACATCTAGTACTTTGTTGTAGTGATCTTTAGATAACAATTGAGCTTGTTCACTTTGACTTGTTTTGATTTTGATCATAAGGCTTTTTGAGATATTAGCCAAGCTTTTCATCATCTAGTAATTTATTGCCATTCTTGTGCACCTGTGAAGATGAAATAAGATATCAGAGTTTGCGGAAGCTTTGACACCTTTATGAGATCTTTTCATAAACTCCATAAACAAGTGTAGAGTCGGTGTCTAAGCATTGGTTATTAACTTGACATTACTCGGGAACTGGGTATCTCCAACTCTCTATCTTCATCTTTAAAAATGATTCTCTGTAATGAAACAGTTAGCAATAAAGAGAAAATGATTGAAAATTCAGTCTAAGTGTTAATTATGAAATTCTTTTGTAACACTTCGATAGTTTTGATTGGTTGTTTAAATGTTCAATAACCGTTAATCTTATGCTGAAACAAGTTTGATTCACGTGAATCGGCACCATCGTTTCTTCCAGTTGAACAAGTATTGTTCTTGTAGAATCGACACAAGTAACCTACTAGAGCTTGTTTGATTGTAGGCATTAGCAGGATTACATCCTCATAGTGAATACCTTGTATCACTCGGATGTTTCTGGCAATTATCACAAGGATAAGCGTAGGATCTTAAGATAACCCCCCACCCCCAAAAAAAACCCCCCCCCCCCCCCCCCCCCCCCCCCCCCCCCCCCCTTTTTCTTTTTTCAATTCTTTCTTTCCACTGTGGGTGAGAGACAAGATAAATGGAAATGTGTCCTACGAGTTTAGTTGATGATCTCGTGCGCCTAGACTAAAAGTGCGCTTTGATATAGTGAAACGGAGGACTGGAGCTGTATGCCACCTTCTTCAATACCGCTTACTCGAAGTGATGAGACAGTAGTTTGCATGTTTCGGTCTGCACGTGACAAATGAGTCAAGTTTCTTTCATGCAGAACTCGAATGTCTAGGAAGGGTTGTGCATTGCATCACTGGGTCATGTTGTAGTCTTCAATGTCAGCAATCATGTGATTCTGACAGCATATGTTTTGACCCAGGTTTCTGCCTTAAGTGTATAGGAGGACTTCTTTCTTTAACCTTTATCTGTACTAATTCTTTTTCATTCCTTCAACCTTCAGTGCATATCGAGACTTCATGATAGCACTTGTTGGGTATATTCCAGTACTAGCTCACATCTCAGTTCGACACAATTCCCTTTGTTACTCATCATTTATCTCCTTTTAATCATCACTAAGGACATTCTGTTACTAAACTAGTGGAATTGTCCATGGTGGTGTGATCCCTCGTTCTGACTAGGATCATAGGGAACGAGTACCTAACCTTTACCATCATTCAATAACACTTCGATAAAAGTATAATACATGGTCAGTCTTTTGGTACAGTTCACCTTGCCATAAAATCACTTATTCTGAAAAACTCAATCAGGTACGTAATGATTAACTATCAAAGTGTTTAGTACACGGTTGTTTTTGCATTTCAGAAGCTACCCTCAACTTGTGCTCGGTATTCGAAATTATTTAGCACATTGTGGTGGAGAATACACCTGAGAACCTTAGATGTATGATCTATTTTAGTTACATAGATATGTATGGATCATATTAATGCTACACCCTCAATAGTTGTGGTTCGTGTTAATTTTTTTTAATTTGTTATTTTTTTTTTTTTTTTTTTTTTTTATTTTACTATTTTTTTTTCTTATAATGTCAGATATGAAATTTTGAAAGATTTTTTCGTTAAACTCAAAAACCTAGTTTTTCGAGTTTAATGAAAAACTCATGAAAAATTCATAGACTGACACATAACATCTAATTCCATACTACTTATAATGTACGAGATGTATGTTTCATTACCGATGATATTGACCTTAATGCTGGAATGACAAAATCATTCACTTCTCTTGATTAGACAGTAGCCAATATCTCTGTGCCTCTCCACTTAATGTAGATTCTACTGATTTTGTAAGTGTTCTCTCAGATCTTTTAAATTTCTACACATAATTTATCGATGATAAATGTCGGTTTTTTGTAGTAGAGGTGGTGGTGGTTGAAGTGTTGATGTTGTATCAGTAGTCTCTGTAACGCTAGAGGGAACATCAGCTGATGCAGTGAGAGCTTTGAAGATTTGGTTCCTTAGCTTCTTTTCTCTCTCCAAGACCCGGTTACTCTTTCCAATCGGCACCCAAACTTTAAATTTGAACAACACTCTCCCCCTCAATCGATGACCCATTTTCTATTGAAAGAGCTGTAGTCATTGATATTGAGTGTCAAAAATTTGTCCGGATGGATTGCAAACAAAACTATTACCACAGGGGTTACACAAAATAATTTTGAAGGAATCATTAGAGAAATTATTTGGTTATCAAAACTGGAAGACTTCTCTTCCAAATTAAGAAAAATGCACTGAAACGTACATTAATCCCAAATTGCATGGATATATAAGTAATTATTGACTCGAGTTAATTAATTCACCGTTGGTAGAACAGTTGTCTTTCAGACGACAATCTTTCCTTTAAATGAGAACCGGGTTGTAGTTTGAAGTAATTGCAATCCATTTTGTTAATTCCAAATGACTTATTAATATTTACAAGTCTATTTTATGTACTTGCTGTACAAAGGATACATGAGGACACTTCATTTTACTTCCTTCCTTCGTGAGTGGCGTTTGGTGTTTCAGGGGTTAAACTCTTCATCCCAAGTCGTGGGAGTAGAAATTCGAAAGCACTCTTTGTAAAGCTTTTGTGAGGATATCTGCCAGTTGATAGTTTGTTTCCACGAAGTAGAGTTCAACCACTCCATTTTCCACTTGCTCTCGAATGAAATGTGTCGTATGTCGATGTGCTTAGATCGTGAGTGCTGGACATTGTTGCAGCTTAAAGCAATGGCACTTTGTTATCACAGTACAGAGAATCTTATTGAACAAGAAAGCCGTTGATCTTTTAGCCTGTGATCTCATCCAAAGGATTGAGCACAGCATCACATACACTGCCAATGTATTCCGCACTCTGTTGTGAGATGGCGTGCTATTTGACTTCTTTGATGACCACTAACCAATCTATTCCAGAAGCTGAGCACTTCCCCGCTACTCTTCTCGAATCTTTGACACCCGCATGATCCGCATCTGCTTAAGGCCAGTTAGTGACTAGCATTGTCCTTCGATACCAAACACCATGTTAATGGTTCCTTTTAGGTACCGAAAGATACGTTTGCGATTGCTCAAGGTGTCTTTTGGTAGGCCTTGAGCCTGACTATCTAGCACACATGAACACAGCGAATACAGGTCTGGTATACTAGCGTCTAGGTACTTTTGGGAGCTAACCTTCCTTAAATCGAGTTTGGGTCAACTTGAATCCCCATGAGATCTCGTATAGTTTCAATCGATCCCCCATTGGTGTTTCAACAGGGTCAGAGAGATCCTATTCCATATTTCTTTAAGGTATCGAGAGCATATTTTGCTTGTTAATAATGATGACTCTAGGACTTTGGAGAAACTTGTAGTCTAAGAAAAAATGACATGTGTTCCCATCATTGACATCTGAAATTGAGACTCATTTCTCTGGAAATACGTGACACGCATTATGATCTGTTGAGGCAAAAATGATGTCATCTACGTATATTTGAACAAGTAGAATATGTTTGCCTGATTTGCGTGTGAATAACGTTGGATCCACGGCACCCTTGAAGAAATTGTTGGCCAAAAGGAACTTTGATAGTGTGTCATACCATGCCCTTGGTGCCTGCTTTAGCCCATAAAGAGCCTTCTTCAGACAATAAACGTGAGTAGGATTTTCCTGGTCTTCAAATCCTTTAGGCTGACTAACATAATTCTTTCTTCTTGAATATCACCATTCAGAAAGCTGTTTTGCTATCCATATTTGGTAGATGATCATATTCTTGGTTGCGGCATTGGCAATGAATATTCTGATGGCCTCTATCCGTGCAACTGGAGCAAACGATTCTTCAAAATCAATACCTTCCTCCTGACGATATCCCTTTTTTTTTACAAACTAACGAGCTTTTTTTATTTTCAGTTCATCACCATATTCATCAGTTCACTTTAGTAGATCCACTGAGAGCGATAACCATAACATAGATTGGAGAGGTACTAATCCATACTTCAAGTCGATCAAATTCCGTGAATTTCATCTTGCATGCATGAAACCAGCGTCTTCTATCACAGCATTTGATTTCTTGGGTTCGACTTTGACAGTTCAGTATGGATAACAAACACACAAGCTTCTGGAAGCTAACAGTTTTCTTGAGTTATACCTGCTGATAAAGGGAATACCAATAGGATCTACACAATAGTGTTATCCTATTTCCAAATACTAAGATAGATCCTGTTGTTGACACACTTTGTTTGTTTCATCTAAACTCAACAACCCCTAATGTTGATTTTTCATAAACAAGTTTCTCTGCACAGTTTAAACTGATGGATTAAGTTCAGCTTTAGAAATATAGGATTCTTCTATAGTATGACCATCAGCAACACCTTTTAAAGACTATTTATTAATCATTTTATATTCATCATTTGACATTACATTTATATAATTATCCACAATATCAAATTAATAATACCCTTATACATATACTCACCCAAATTCTCTAACCACTACTCTACTTTACATTATCCAAAATAATCAAAAACAATAAAACCACTCAATTTAATTCACCCATACCCTCAAAACACATAATATTCAATACTTACTAATCTTTCACTTCTCATTTTCTCCATCCAATCTAATACCCTTTACACCATCACTGCAATATACATCCATCATATACACTTCTCAATAATCATCAACCCTCCCACACAACCCCCAAAACCCACCCCCCCCCCACATAAAATTTTTTTTTAAAAATATATATTTTACCCTCTTTTATTTTACCGTGAAATTGTTTCCATTAATCGATGGTTCTCTTGTTATAGTTTCTATAGCCCTTCATGCTGGGAGCTTATACCCAACAAATAATCCCAATGTCATGTTAGCTTGAAATTTTTCTAGATCTTCGATTTCATTGTAGGATAGCAATGAGACACCAAAAATACTCGGTGACAATGTAAGTTAAGGCTTTCTTATTCATGTCAAGCTCATAGGGGTTTTGTTGTGTCGGAGTATGAATTAGGATCGATTCTGGAGGGTAACAAGCAGTAGATACTGCTTTGCCTAGATACATCAATGCTTTTGAGATAATCAGACATTGTACCGTGCTGCTTCAACAAGTGTACATTTCATCTTTCGACAACGTGTTTTGTTGAGAGTCTCGGAACAGACTTTGATGAAAAATGCCCCCCACACCTTCATAGTCGATTTACGAATAACTTGGTGATGAATTCTTGTCCATTATCTGTTGGATGTATCTGACTGGTTGTTGAGACAACCTGTTATTTGCTTAAAGAAAGTTGATGACAAACTCTGGGAGTTTCATCCTTTGATACTCAAAAACTTTACTATGTGAATCTTGAATAGTCATCCACGATGACTAAAAATGTATTTCTTCCATTAATACTATGGACTCTCATTGGACCAACAAGATCCATGTGTAGGAGTATGAAGATCCTTCCACTTATTTATGTTTTTAGTTTGGTTTGAGAGGAGAACTTCTTGCTTTTTCCAAGTTGACAGGCTGAGCAAAGATGATCTTTTCAAACTTCAATCATGGTAGGGACTACTAACAGATCTTTTTGAGCAAGATCATTGATTGTGCCAAAGTTTAAATGGTTTAAACGACGATGCCACAGCCATGATTTAGACTTGGAAGCTTTGGACAACAAGCATATTGGAGAAGACTTCATCATATCATCAATCGATATCGTGTTTAAATATTAATTTGGTGCGAAGACTACCTTTAGTATAGTTTATGCACGCCAGTAATATCACGAACAATGCAAAGAATGCTTTTAAGGCAAATTCAATGCAGAATCCACAAAATTGCCCTCAGAGAATAGTTTGTGTCTAAGTACCTCCCAAGTAGCTATACTATGGAGATCACATGTCACCATACATAATCTCATAAAACATGATTGCTCCGAACGTGATCATTCCCGTAATTGACTGACCCGATGAACTTTTCCACAATAGTTCTGAGCTTTAACGATTCCGTCATATGTTTTGAACAACCTGAGTCCAAGTACCAAAAGATGACCTGTACGACCTACATTTGAAAATAGACGAAGGTGGAGAGCTTTGATTTCAGTTCCCCAATTTTGTTAGGGTGCCTGGTGGTTAGCAGTTTTTGATAGAATAATTGCACTATACAAGCTTAGTTAAAGGGCATAGTTCGCCTAAGGCAAATTTCTTTCCTGTGGGTCTCCATTGATAACCACAATAAGTTTTCTAGGTGACTTTCTTTCCTGTGGATCTCCTTGATAACCAACTTAGGCAAATGTTAGCATGTTGCTTTCCAAATCTGCTTAGTCTTGTTCAAACTGTTATCAGACAGTTTGCCTTTTGGTTTCCAAATCTGCTTGGTCTTGTTCAAACTGTTATCAGACAGTTTACCTTTTGGTTTCCAAATCTGCTTCCCTTTATTCAAGACAATTTTAACAGTGGGGGTAGCATTCATCAAGCTCAAATATATTAACAACACACATTTCATGATTTGCAGATTGTCATCGTTTGTTACACATTTTGCACAAGATCTCTGAATTTGAAATAATTACAACTTGCTTAGAGCTATTGCTTAGGTATCACTCGATTCACTTTTGTCCAAAGAAATTATTTGTTCCTAGGATGTTCTTCTGCTTTCTTGTTTATTACACCTTAGTGCAGGATCTATTGTGCTTTGTATTGCTTTAGCTTTGTTACCGATTGCACTGCAGTGGAAATGCTTACTCACTATTGAAGGATTTACCTAGGGACTTTAGACGTTGAAGTTTTCTGGTGCACTCCATGTTTTGTGTGTTATTTAGTAGATGTACTGCATGTATCAGTAAAAAGTAACTTGTTTTTCCTTGTCAAAGGGATGAAGGAGCTTGTATCTCTTTCGGTGAATTTTTTTGGGGCAGTGCCAATAACATATTCTTCCAATTCCTGAGAAAGCTTAGTGTATTGACAAGCATAGTTAAGTACATTATCCAGTGGTTTAACTACTCTAGCTTCCTTTACAATCTCCCTAACTATTTCTACACTCTCCTTAAGATGGTTGATATAGGTTAAATGAGCATTCCTATTGTTCTTAAGGCGAGAGGTATTGGTTCACATCTATGCTCTACATTACCTAGGGAAGCAAGAACTTTTGTTTTGACAGAACTTCTAGTGGCAACTTTCAAATTGCCTTCTAATTGAGCCTTGAGATCCTCAATCTGTGTTAACAAGGAAGATGTATGTTCATTAGTGCTAGTGCACGTGATCTTAATAGACTCAAACATTTCCTTGTAATGATACTTAACCTTTTCCATTTCTGCTCTTAAACGCTCATTCTGTTCAAAGATCAGTGACATCGTTAGCATTATAAGTCTCACAACTTCTGTCATTCACATTAGAGACTAGAACTTTCAAGTCTCTAATCACGTTGTCCTTTTTTTTTCTTGAATATGATTTTCTAGATTGTTAATTTGAAAAATGAGTTAAATTCAGGAAATCTGAGAAGTTATGTTTTGTTATTAGTCAAAACTTCTTGATAGTGTTGATACTTCAATTGCAAATTTAGGTATTCCCTTTCAGTTTTGAAACACTGTTTTATTTCATTTTGTACTTTAGGACATCTCAGTTTCAAGATCTAGACAACGTGATTTTGTACATCATGACAACAGTTGATTCTCGACAAACAATTGCAATCAGATCTTCATTGCAATGAGAAGGTTTTCCTTTCAATTTCAGCACACATTGTTGTACACAGTATTTGGTTCTACTTCGTCATTTATTTGAGCAAAACATTTCTTCACAAATACTTTAACTTCTTTAACGAGGGCCGTTTGAACTCTGCACAGTGTTCTTTAAGAGTTTTGAAAATGGAATAATTCAGTGATGGTACATCGTTTTGTTTGCTCAAACTCTTTCCCCTTCGTAAACACTATTGGGGTGATTCTCTTTTTGAAGTTTGATCAATTCCATAAAAAGTTGTGTGAGTACATAAAGATTAATCTTCACTTGACTTTTAGTTGGAAGAACTCTGGAGGACAAGCTTGACAAGAGTATTGGGTGGATACACTGTCAATGCTGAAAGTGGTTTTGGAAGGAGTCTCTAGCCTTTTTCCTGTGTTATTATCTATGGACCAAAATATCTGTTCTAGGGTCAGATTTCTTTGTGGAGCAAGTTGCAACAAAAGTATAAGTTCTCCTGCTGAGTAATCTGGGGGGCAATTCCTAACTTTATTTTTCAACATGAGGGCTTTTCATTTTCAAGCATTCTTTTCCTAGTTGTCTCAGATATCTCACGAGTATCCTCTGAGTCATGTACAACAGGGCATGCATGATTGGACATGACTAATACATGACCATTATAGAAGGGCAGGTTGAACTTGCTTTGCACGGGTGAGACATAAGGGATTCTATTGTAGCATTATCGCTTACCTTGTGCTTTTTCATCATAAACGATTAGGTTTACATTTCATGTGAACGTATGAAACAGACTGATTGGTTTGGTTTTAATCTATCTTCAACCTTTTCTTTTAGCCTTTTAATGTCTAAAAACTCTTCAAGGAATTTGTCTTCTTTTTGTTTAAAATCCTTTTTCAAAATGATCGCTTCTTCCCTCATTATCTTATGATGGTTAAGGGTAGAGCGAAGTTGCAATTGTGCAGAATGAAGGTCCGATTTAAAGAAGTTTCTTTTCAGATTTCAGTCAGAGATATTTTATTCTCATTTGTTTCATCCAATCTTTCGTTCTATATCAGTCATTTCAAACTTAGCCCCCGTTGTTCATTCACCCCGAAAAGTTCTTTATATCTCGCAAGATTCAGAAGTCAATGTGTCATTAACTACTTTAAACCTGCGTTATTTGCTGAATACCTTTGGAACCTGTTCATTGCATTTCATCGAGAATTGACATTCATTGCATCATTTCGGTACAGATAGATTTCGGTACTTTGTAAACATGTATTGTTGTCTTTCCACATACTGTATCATACTGATAATAATTTTACTATCACTCGTTTAGTCCACCCCCCCAGCATCAGTGTCAACAACGTAGTTGTGATGTACATCGCTTTGCATCTCGTGTACTTCATGATATTCATCCATATGATCGACAAAGGTATCATGATCTTGTACCTCAAACAGAGTATTCGAGTCATATGATGGCCCGGCTTCATAGTAGATTGGATCTTTTTTTCAAGATGAAGATTTGCATGGTACATGGTCTGTGTGGTGGGAGCCTCATCAACATCAGAGTCGAATGCATCACATTAATCAGTTTCAAAGACATGGTCCACATTGAGTGCCAAATCATCCACATCGTCATCAAAATTGGTGACATGTTCTCCTGCAAGAAACAATAATTGCTCTTCATCCAGTATAGCACCATTCTCATGAGATTCTAAGAGCGCATCTTGTCTTTGAATTAGTTGACTGAGGGACGCTTTGGTTGTAGACATTTGTGCTCTGGTAATTATTTTTTTTTTTCCAATTCTTTGCAGTTTTCAGCAATAATGGGTTTAGCTTGACCAGGATTCATGTTTCCAACTCTGTTCTGACCTCCAACATTCCCAACTACAACATTTCCTCTTGCATTGTTCCTTTGAAAAGGTCTTCCTTGATTATTCGCATTGTATCTACCTCGAACATCCTGAACAACAACTCTGCCGTCTTAAACTGTAGCATTGTTCCTTGCGTTTGAGAAAGTTCGGAGTTGATTGTTCGTTTGAGGAAGATGTGCTTTGAATGATTGATTGAGGAGGGCAAGTGTGTTGGTTAGGCTTTCAATCAAGTTATTCGTTGAAGTGCTTCTTGTGTCCATTTGACAGTTATCAACAATTGATGGTTCGGCATTTGAGGATTGTTGAGACTCAGATGATTGTGTTGGATACTTCTGATTTGATGCATTAGACACTAGTGCCAAGGGGTCATCAATAGGTTGAATGAACCTTTCCATCATCATTACTGTTCTCATTTGCATGTACCTCATTTTGCTTCAGTTAGGGTACAATGATCAACGTTAGACTCTTTCAAACCTTTGTTTAGTTTGACTTCAGTAATTAATTTATCCATTAGGTACATGTTGTTCACAAACTTTAGTTAAGCTGCCATTCTAGCCATGGTCATATATAATAAACACATACTTACATATCAACTCCCACCTAACCACAAAACCATTCAATTACACACATATCAAATCCCTCCTCTAACACATACCACTAAACAAATAAACATACCCACCAAATAAACAACCTCAACAACCTCTAAACAACATAACCAATACCCAAAATCTTATAATTAACATCAACTAACATTACTACCAGTAATAAATAATATATATACTCATACAAATATTAATACCCAATCCTACCTAACCACTTAATCCCTCACATACCTCAAAAAAAAACCAAACCAAAACAAACTCCTCCCTTAAATGAAATATATGATAACTCACCCTAATATTCAATACTCTATCTTAGACTCTCTCCACACTAGAGATACACACATGCCAATCAGACAAACCTACTCTACCTTTGCAAATGTACCATAACGACATCTATGTCACTCTTGAATACCTGGACCTCTTATTAGAAATAGTTGACCTGTTCGTGAGATAATGACCAGTCGTGCTTCGATTAAGATTCGATGTTGTCTTATTTCAGTAACTAAATGACCTCGCACGAGTTATAGTTCTGTAACGTCGTATAGCCGGCTTGTATTGTCATCAGTTTCAACTACTGCTGAATTAGAAGCTGTTGAGTAGAGTAGCGCCACGCTGATGTCTGAGGCTACTTCCAGTGTGTGTACTGTCACAAAACTCTGCGAGCTTGCTGAAGTATTATTGACTGCACCCTCTCGCATCGCTACTCCTCCTTGTTATGATGTGTGTGTGTAACCTTGCACAGGTGATGTGCTCGCAAGTGTAAGTTAGCCTAAACACGCACATCTAAGAGAAGATGTTACGCGGGAATGATAGTCAAAGAAGCAGCGAATGATTGAGTCATAGGTACGATGTTGCGTTAAGTAGTTAATAATTGCAGAGCGTGTGGAGCTGCGCGTCGCGTTGATTATTTACTTAAATAATCCAGTGACGTTAACAAACACTATGCAGTCGATAACACAATACTATTAAACCATTGAAACATTGGTAATGCCTAGTAAGATCTTGGCGGCGAGTTAGCTTTTAGGAGCGGTTTGCTCAATCCAATCGGAGGCGTATTGGTGATTTCAAATCTTAGGTTTGATAGAACCATCACCTCCACGTAATTTTATACAACCTAAAAACCCTCGACACCCAGTAAGCAGACCCTAAATTCTTACCCCACAAACTACAATAACATCAAATTGTCTACTAGCCATTTTAACTAACAAATAACAACAAATCAAAAAATGTACAGTGAACAATCAAACAAACTTATCACACCCTAAAACTCTCCCAAAAAAATTCTTCCCCCCAACATACCAACAAACAACCAAAAAATAACATACTCATTAATCGTGTGCTTAATATTACTACCAATAATTAGATTTTGGTAATAGGGAACAATTTAATATAATATCCATAAATCTCACAACGCTATTGGTAGTCCTTTCTAGCACCCAACCCCCTACCCCCCCCCCACCCCCCCCCATCCCCCCCCCACATAATATTTGAGTATGGTGTGTCTGCAGAACTCTATGCGATTCAGAAGACTTATACATTTCCTGGTAAAACATATGTACTCAAATGTGAAGAAGTTGCACTCACCCGTCTGAAGAATGTTTAGATTATGAGGAAGAGAAAAAAAAAAATATACCACAAATTATTCTACCACATCATTACCAAATCTAATTTGGTGAGTTTTAGATAATAAGCTAAATATGCTAAAGAAAAAAATATTTTTTAATTATTTTTTTCCCGCCAACATGTGTCGCTATAAAAGGTTTGTCGTTCCGAAATATATTTTACCCGAAATAATTTTTACCCTATTACCAAAATTTGAATTTTGATTTGTAAAAATAATGTTTTTTTTAAAGGCTATAGATAAATGATTACAAATTCTTAATTTTTTCGCCAAAAAGTGTCGCTAACAGGGGGTTTACCTGGGATTGTCGGTTGGTTTTCGAGGTGTCGTCTAGGTATATGTTTCTAATCAAACGTGCGTATATGTTTCTTATTCAAACCAAGCAGTCTTTGAAATAAATCAAACAGCCTCTATTGATTTGAGCAAACAGCTTTCCTAACAGGCTAACTCGACGCCAAGATCTTACTAGGCAAACCGTCGTAATTGGTTTTGAAGTTACTCGCTGGACAAGTTTTGTTAACTCAATGGATCAATAAGATAATCCAATCCCGCACTGAGCAATTCGCTGCCAATAATACTAAGCAAACTCGCCCTATCATGAGAAATCGATGCCTATAATCTTAGCCACTCGCAGTGTGTTTTTAGCAACTAGCGTGAGCAACTCGTGCCTTTAATTCTTAGCACTCGCCGTGCTTGTGTTTTAGCAACTCGTCTGTAAGGGTGAGGCAACACGTGCCTATAAATCTAGCAAACTCGCCGTGTGCTTTAGCAACTCGCCGTCCCTTTTACCACTAGACGGCGCTAAAACTCCCACTACCCAACACACAACACCCCTCTCTTGGCTTCATTAGAAAAATAAGCAACTCGCCTCTTCGACCTGGTCAACTCGCACGGCTACTTTCTAAAAATCCGGATTTTGTCCTTGAATAGTCAACTAGCCATAAAAGAACAATAATAAATTAAGCAAACCTCACGTCGAACACTTGGACGATTTAAGCAAAATCAAGCCATATGATCTTTCTAGCCACGAAACTAGGTTACAACATACAATATTAAGTGTGTTATATGACGTTTGAAAAACACCTTAACTCGTATATCTTTGTTGAATATTCCAATTATGACGAAGATCTCCACGTAAAGACACAAAATAATATTTCGAATCTTTTAAGCTTTTATAATCGAGCTAGGAGCTTGTAAATCACTTGTTACGGCACAATACATCTTGTTTAAGATGAGAGCAATGAGAAACACTCAGATTAACCAACAAATTAAGCCACGAATTGCTTTTGAGACGGTGGGCTTTTCTAAACAAAATAAGCACGAAAATTTATCTTATTTAAACCACACAATCAATAAATCCAACTAGGCTCTGATACCCAATTGTAGGATCGTTTATTTCATAACACGGTGATGATTCTTTGATTGGGCTAGTTTCTAGAGAGAGAAGATAACACATGATGAGAGAATATCTTGAGAGAGAAAATGTGTTTTGCTATGAAAGAGTAAATGACTATCTTACTCTGCAAAGTTGGAAGAGGTCTATTAGTACTTACAATATCCGGTATTTGTACCGACTTTAAAACCGAAAAAAAACGTACTATTAACTATAAACTACGTGCGTATATTAAACAGTAAATACACTGGCAAGTGACCGAGTCTTTTTCTAATTATCTAACAAACTTCAGAAGTGGCAACTGTTATTTATCACATGAGTCTGCTTCTATGAACTTGCTGTAGATTTGATCGATTACATTTTGAATATAATAAGCACATCGTCATTTCAGTATCTCTTTCCTCCAGATTGACGTTCATATCCCTGTATAATTTATTTGCTTCTTCCTCTTTATTTGTCTCTTCTTCATCCAGTTCTTCTCCCTCAACATTGACTCCTTGAGTTTCTTCATCATATGCTTCATCATCAGACCACTCTTCTTCTTTATCTTCTTCATCTTGTCTTTCTTTTTCATCAAAGGTAGACAACTTGGGATGAACAAATTCGTCATCATCATTGTCTGATTTAAGTCTTTTCATTGTCATCTTCTTGCAACATCACACCCTTCCATTATCCAGCTTTTCATCATTTTGATTATCATTTCATCTCTCACTCACTCATTAACTTCATAGCATTTGTCCTTTCATCACTGACTTCCAAGAATTTGCGTATCTTCAGGATATCATTACTGTAGATTACATTGGAACCCTGGTGTGACACAACAGTTCCTTCATTACGCACTCGAACCACTGTTTGTGTGAAACTGGTGGATGGGTATCGTGCTGTATCTTGGTTCACTACTTCATTGGTTCATGTTAGTTATGCAAATATGTAGCACATTTAGACTTTTTTCTTTTGATGTTGTTGCAGGCTGCTTCTTCTTGGAAGGTTTAGTCACCTTTGCTGAAGTCTTGAGTCTTTTGCCTTCAGAAGCTTGAGCAGACTTCTTCTTGAGAGATGATTCAGGATCAGCTTTTTATTTCTATTTAGTTTTTGGAGTATTCTCACTGTAGCATAAGCATTGATAAATCTTGTATTGCTTTAGGACTCTAAGAAAAAAAAAAAAAAAAAAAAAATAAAAAAAAAAAAAAAAATAAAAAAAAAATAAAAAAAAAAAAAAAAAAAAAAAAAAAAAACAAAAAAAAAAAAAAAAAAATAAAAAAAAAAAAAAAAAAAAAAAAAAAAAAAAAAAAAAAAAAAAAAAAAAAATAAAAAAAAAAAAAAAAAAAAAAAAAAAAAAAATAAAACAAAAAAACATGGCTTGGCCTGGTCAAGGTATGAGGAAGAATAACACCGTATATCTGTGTGTCCTGATGTTTAGAGATAACTCTTATTGTGGTGAACATGTGGTCATCCCTGGCAGTGTGCCAAAACATTTTGTTTCTCCTTAATATTGACAGATTCTTTGCCATGAAGTAGTCTACAATGACTTTGGTGAATGGTGGATAATACATGTCTTGGGCTTTTAGAGTTCTTGTTCTCTCTGATTTATATTTTTTATTATCCCCCCCCCCCCCCCCCCCCCAAGTCTTCCCACAGCAGGTTAGACATAATCACATTCTTGTTCATGATAATGCCCTCCAAAGAATTTGAGCAACGTGACAATCTAAGAATTCCATAAGCCTTAGTAAGTTTTCCACTTAGGACACTTATTGATGATAGCACAAATTGATCTCCATGGTTGAGTGATGCTGTGATTAACATTGACATCAGATAAGACCTTTATCTCACTAGTGTGTCCAAGATCTCTAATAAAAAAGAGAATTTCCTTTTCAAAAGGAGGATCTTTAAATTTTTGACCTAGGAGTTTAGGGCAAATCTGGAGCATATCTCTGAAGTTGTCAACATTAATAGTATGGCTTTTGCCGTTCATCTCAAACAAAGTGAAGAATGATGTCTGGAGGAAGTGACCCAAAACTCTTGCATGTAGATTTCTGGTAAATCTAGCATGTGATCCTCAAAAACTTTGTGAAGGAGCGAGTTTGAGAGCGAGTATTTCTTGGGGGCGTGTGTTTTTATTTTTTTCCTTCTATTCCGTTTTTAATACACTTGAAGAGTAGGTTCCTTGGAATTGAGATTGGAGTAAGCTTATCGAGATTGCATTTCCTTCTGAAGACGGTTAGAAGAAGCGACTAAATCATCATCCAAATCCTTTTGCTGAGCTCTTGTGATATCCATGATTCTTAGTGATGAAAATGGCTGATAATGATGAACGAGATGAGGCAAATTCGAGTTAAGTGAGGGAGGGAAAATAAAAGACAAGTGTGTGTTTTGTATGTGTAAGTGACGGGGTGGGTGGGGTGATATAAAACTTTTTGGTTTTTTTCACTTTCACCCCCCAAGTTACATATCCCTTTTAAATTTCTTATATAAGTTTTATTAGGCAAATATAGTTTAACAATTGCACACGTAGTCCCTAATGTTTTAACTACCATACCTAACCACTTAATTCATACTTTTACTCCCTAAAGGCATAAAAACATAACATCTAAGGCACACATTAAGCTAAACTTAATTAACTTTCCTTAAGAATGATATTCCGTTATTTGTTTAAAAACCTTTTACCTTGAATCACATTTTTTATTATGAAGAAGATATTTGACATTTTCTCCTCGTCAATCAGTGACATATTCTCTATTTAAAGAGCAGTAATTCGTTGATGAGAGTTAACTGTCTTGAATGACATTTGACATGACTTAATGAATTTATAAAATTGTATGTATTTTTTAAAATCAAACACCATAAAATAAGATTTCTCTTATTTTAACACATAATTGCACTGACACGTACACTTATGGTAATATAGGAAGCACGGTTTGTGATGCAAATTAATCAAAAGCCTTTGCATGGTCATAAAGTAGACCATGCCCGAAAATAAATTCCCGTTATGAGCTCAAGTTTTCTTTTTAAAATACTTGCTTTAGAATGTTGAACCGGTGTTGCTATCTGGATATACTAGCAAGCCATCTTAGACATGTTTTGAAAACATTTGGAAACTTCTGCACGAAACTTCATTACAGCCTCGTATCATTATTAAATGACATTTCTAAGACCGTAAATGTTATTGATTTTTAGAAGACATGCCATTATTACCTCTTTTTATATTTTTTCTCATTTTTTAACTTTTTCTTTGATTTTATATATTTTATAGTTTTGTATTTTGTTTTTTTATAAATGTTTTAAAAATAAATAAATAAATAAAATTCTTTTTGGTTTTTATGGTTTTTAATATAAATACATATTATATATAGGATTTTTGAATAGGTACCACCATTATTCTTCAGCTTCATCTGCCAATAGTTTCAGAGTCTCCGGCGTAAAACTTCGCATTCCCAACTTGTTGATAAGAAATTCAATTCTTTCTCTTCCAAGGGCTTTAGTGAAGATGTCCGCTAACTGATACTCCGTATTGACAAAGTAAAGCTATACTACTCCATTCTCAACTTGCTCTTTTATGATGTGGAATCTGATGTTAATATGTTTTGATCGAGAATGTTGACATTGTATACAGATATAGGCAAAATAGCGCTTTTGTTCTATCATAAGTACATTGGAATTTTGTTGAATCCAAGGCCATAGTCGGTAAGCTGTGATCACATCCAAAGGAATTTGAACACAACTGTATTTATTCAGCTTCCGCTTACTAGATATCGTCAGCGCTTTTTTGTCCTTTTTGATGAACAGCTAACAAGTCTGTGTCTACAATAATTATCATATATCCGAGGTACTTCAGGATTAGTATTTTGGCAAACCAGCCTTTTGATCAGCGTATGCATAAGCTGTTAGAGCAATAGAAGAAACATTTAGTATAATAAGAGTCCCTATTAACGGTTCATCGTAAGTTTTTAAAGATTCTTTTTAAGCATGTAAGGCTTTTTAGGTAGGCTTTGACCTCGATATAGGGCACACATGCATACAGACATATGTAACGGGTCTTGGTTCTACTGGTTGTATGATACCATAAGGGTTCCAATCTATTCCACGATAGTGTGTAGGATCCATGGCTTTCCCTTGTGTATCTTCATCCAGTTTGGATTTCTCAACCATGGGAGTATCCATTGGGTCACTAAATCCATACCATATTTTTTCAAAGATTCTAGAGCATATTTAGACTGGTTTATAAAGATGCTCTGGGACTTTATGAAAATCTGTTAGTCCTAGAAAAAATGATAATTTTTTTTTTGCACATCATCGACATCTTAAATTGTCTTGAACACATTTTTTTGAATTTTGGTTACAAATTAGTTCAGGGTTGTTGACGCAATAATTCTATCATCAACTTATATTTGTACCTAAGGAGAATATCTTTGCCTTGTCTTCTGATGAACAATGTGGGATCCATGGTTCCTTTAGAGAATTCCTGAGAGAGTAGAAACTTCGACAATAGATCATACCACGCGCGTGGAGCTTGTTTCAACCCATAGAGAGCCTTATTTAAGCTTATACACATGATTCAGATTGTCTTGATCACAAAACCCGTTCCGGTTTGGCTGACATAAATTCTTTGCACCAAAATACGTTCAAGATATGCTGTCTTTATGATCCATTTAGTAGATGTTTTTTATTCATGTGAGCAGCTTTAAGCGAGGAAACTTCAATGTGCTTTAAGTTCTATCCACTTGAGCAAAAGATTCCTCAATAATAAATTACCTCTTGTGGAGTTCTTAATAACGTCTTTACATCGTTGTAAGCGCTGTTAGATTTGAACTTTTATCTAGGTTAGTATCAAATGACACATATATTATATGCATATTATTTTTATAATTATAAAATATACGGATTTAAACACTGTAGGTTTATTTGTTATTTCACCAAAGGGTTTTTAATAATTATCTTCTATACATTGACGAATTCTAGCTCCCTTGGCTTTGACGTGACACACCGTGTGCAAATGGGGTGTACGGGGGTTGAGGTTTAGTTATTGGGTTATTGGCTTACTTGGCGTTTTATTAACTTTAAGCGTGGACTGGTC
This sequence comes from Tanacetum coccineum, assembly GCA_026074375.1. Classification (NCBI taxonomy): domain Eukaryota; kingdom Viridiplantae; phylum Streptophyta; class Magnoliopsida; order Asterales; family Asteraceae; genus Tanacetum; species Tanacetum coccineum. The sequence goes on along the minus strand of BQNB010002000.1, from coordinate 56,880 downwards.
TTTTTGCTAAGTTAAAGTGGCAACATTAAATTGTCATATATTCTTAACTTATCTAAATAATCATCTTTATGTCATATATCGGGAAGTTTGTGGATCTGCGGGCTCTATGTTTTATTGGTGTCAAGTGTGCGGGGTGTGTTGTGTGTGTGGTGGGGGAATTTTGGTGTAGTTTTTTGTTGTGTGGTTGTTTGAGGGGGTATGCTGGGATGGGGTGAGGAGTTTGAGGATTTTGCGGAATGAGGGGGTTGTTGGACGCATGGGGCGGGGTTTGGCGGGATTAGTGGATGTGGGGGGAGGAGGGTGATAGATTTGTGTTGGGATATTATAAGGCGAGGTTAGTAGGGTGTATATCATGATAATTTAGTGAAAGGGGAGGGTGTTGGACAGAAGTTGGATGATTGGGGATAAGGGGGTGTGAATGGGGTTTTGTTTTTATGATTAGAGGGGGTGGGTGGGTGTGGGCGGGTTGGGGGGGGGGCGTGCTTGGGAGGGAAGTGGGCATGGGGGGCTGCCAGCAATGGTGCGGGGGGGGGTTGGGTGGAGGAGGGGAGGTGGGGGACAGGGGGTGACGCGGTGCGGGGGGGGAAGGGGGGTTAGGGGCGAGGAGTGGGGGGGAGGGGGCAGAGGGGGGTCGTGGGAGTGGGGAGTGGTGGGCGGTGGTGGGAGGGGGGCGAGTAGGTGAGGGGGTGGTGGGGGGTGGGGGGGTCTGGCGGGGAGGGAGGGGGGGGGGAGGGGGGGGTTGGGGGAGTGGGGCGTAGGGGGGGAATTGCGGTGCGTAGGGGGCGGGGTGAGTGGTGGGGTGGGTGGGGGGGGGCTGGCCGGTGGGTGTGCGGAGGGGGCGGGGGTAGGTGGGGGGGGGGGGGCGAGAGTGGGGGGGGTGCGTGGTGGCGCGGGTGGGGAGGGGGGGGGGGGTGGGGGGGGGAGGGAGCCGTGGAGCACGGGGGTGTGTGGGGGGGCGCGGGGGGAGAGGGTCTTGGGAAAGGGGGTAGGTGGATGGGCGCAGGTGGTACAGGGAGTTTGGGGGGTGGAGGGAAGGGGGGTATTTGGGGGCGAGGGGAGGGTGATGAGGTGCGGTAGGGTGGGGGGGCGGGAGGTGGTAGGGTTGGGGGGTGGTGAGCTGTAGGGGGTGGGGGGGTGGTGGAGGGAGGGGGTCTTGGGAGAGTGGTGTGAGGGCGGAAAGTGCGGCGGGGCGGGGGGGCTGAGGGGGGTGGGTGCGTTGGGGTGGTGGGTCGGGTGGTTAGAGGCGGGTGTGTGCGGGTGAAGTGCGTTACATATGATGGGAGTAGTGGGGCGGGAGGAAGAGGAGGATGAGTGGGCGGTAAGTGGGATGGTGAGCCTGGGGGCAGGGGTGGGCGGGGTGATGTGGAGGTGTGGGGAGGGGGGGGGGGGGGTGGGGCTGGGGGGGAGTGGGCGCGACCACGGTGGGGAGAAGTGTGAGAGGGGGGAGGTGGCGGAGGGTATGGAAGCAGAGGGGCGAGGGGGGTTATTGGGTCAAGTCCTGGGGGCTGGTGGGGTGGGGGGAGGGGGGGTCGGCGGGGGGAGGGGGGGTGGCTGGGGAAGGGGGTGAGGGGGGGGGCGAGGTGTGAGGGGTGGCGGGGCGTGGGGGGGGTGGGGGGAGGGGGGTGGGGGGAGTTAGTGGGGGAGGGGGGGTGGTGGGTGGGGAGGGTCTTGGCTGGGAGGCGGTAAGGGGATGGGGGCGGGGGGGGGGGTGGGGGGGGTTGGGGAGCGATATGTCGGGTTGAGCGGGGGGTGGGTCGCGGACAGGTGAGTGGCGGAGGGGGGGGAGGCGGGGGGTCGGGGGGGGTGGGTGGGAGGGAAGGGGGCCGGAAAGGAGTGGTGGCGTGGTGCAGGGGGGGAGGGGTGGTTGGTCTGAGGGGTTGGGGTGTGAGGGGGGGGGGGAAGGTGTCGTGGGGGGCGGTGAGGGGGGGAAGGTGGGGAATAAAGGGGGGTGGGGGAGGGAGGGGTGTGGGTAGCGGTGGAGGTGGTATGGGTGGGGGTGCGTGGGGCTAGGGCGGGGGGGGGGGGGGGGGGTCGAGTGGGGGGAGGTGGGAGGGGGGGTGGGGGGGTGTGTGGCGGGATAGGGGGTGGGGGGCGGGGGGGTGTGTGGAGAGGGGGGGGGGAGGGTCGTGGGGGAGGGGGGTGTGAGCTAGGGGGGGCTGGAGTGGGTGCGGAGGGGTGCGGGGGGGGGTGGGTTGGGGGGGTGTGGGGGAGGGTAAGGTTGGAGCGTGGCGGGAGGGCGGGAGGGCCGGTGGGGGGGCCGGAGGGTGGGTTTGTGCGGCGGGGGGGGGGGGGGGGGGGGTGGAGGGGGGGAGGTGAGAGAGGGTGGAGGTAGGGGGGGAAAACTGGAGGAGTGCAAGGTTGGGGGGGGTAAGGAGGATTGGGTGGGGGGGGTGGGGTTGTGCGGGGGGGGGTGCGAGGCGGGGTACGGGGCGTGGTGAGCGGGACTGAGGGGGGAGGGGGCTTTGGGGGTTTAGGGGGAGGTTGGCGGCGTGAGGGGGGGTGGGGGAATTTTATGTAGGGGGGCGGTGGAGGGGTGGGAGGGGGTGTGCTGGGAGCGGAGGGGAGGGAAAGGGGAGGGGGGGTTTAGGGGGTGGGGATGGGGTGGGGGGTGAGTGGGGAGTAGGAGGGGGGGTCGTGGGAAATGGGGAGGTGGGGGGCGGGGGGCCATGGGAAGGGGGGAGGGTGGCGGGGGAGGAGGGGGGGTGTGGCGGGCGGGAGGATGGAGGTGGGGGGGGGGAGGGGGGGGGCGTGCTTGTACGGGATTGTGGGGGCGCGGTGGGGGGGGGGGGGGGGCGGGGTAGGGCGAGGGCGGCCAAGTTGGTCTAGGGGGGGGAGGGGGGAGTGGGGTGGCGTGTGGGGGGGGGTCGGGGGAGGCACGGATAGAGGGGGGTGGGGTTTGGGGGGGGATTGGGGGGTGGGGGGGGGGGGGTTGGGGTGGGGTGGGGCGTGGCGGGGGGGGGGGCGTGGCGGGGGGGTCAGGTGGGGGGACGTGGGGCGGGGGTAAGAGGGGGGGGACGGGGGGGGCGAGTGGGGGGCGTGGGGTGTATGAGGCGGGTGGGCGGTTTGGTCGGCGGGGCGAGGGTCGGGGGGAGGGAGTGGGGGGGTGGGGTGAGAGGCGGGGACAGGGGGTTTGTGGTGGAGGATGAATGTGGAGGGGGAGGCTGGTCGGTGGAGGGAGGGGTGTAGGGGGGAGGTGGTGGGGTGGGGGGGTCAGAGCAGGGACGGGCAGGGCGGGGGGGGAGGGGCGGTGACTTAGTGTAGTGGCGGTAAGCTGGATGGGGGGGGGGGGGAGCGGGGGTAGGGGTGGGGGGGGGGGGTAGGGGGGGCGGGGGGGGGGCAGGGTATGGGGGCGTCGGGGGGGGGAGAGGGGGGTTTGGCTGGACGGGGGGAGGGGGGGTGGTGCGGGACGAATTGGGGCTGAGGGCCCCGTTGGGGGGGGGGGGTGGTGTGGATGGGGGTAGGGAATGGGGGGGGAGGTGGGGACAGGGGGGGGGTGGCGGGAGAGGGGGAGGTCACAGGGTAGGGGCGGGGGGCCGGGGGTGGGTGGTGGGGTTAGTGTTGGGTGGGGGGGTGGGGGGGGGGACGGGGGAGTAGGGGAAGGGGGGGAGGGTAATTGGAAGGGGGGGGGGGGTAGGTGGGTGGGGGTAGAGGGGGGGGGGGGGGGGGGGGTGTAGGATGGGGGCGGGGGTGGGGGGGGGGGGGGAGGGGGGGGCTTCGGGGGGGGTGGGAACGGGTGGGGTGTGGGGGGGGAGGGAGGGTGGGGGTGCGGCGGGGGGAGAGGGTGAGAGGTGTGTGAGGTGGGGAGAAGGTAGAGGGGTGAGCGTGGGGGGGGGGAGGGGGGGGGGGGGGGGGGAGTGGGGGGGTGCGGCGGGTGGTGGGGGGGGGGTTGGGAGGGGGGGGAGGCGCAGCTTGGGGGGGGCTGGCTGGGGGGGGGGGGGGTAGGGGGGGATGGGGGGGGGGGGGGGGAGGGGAGGGGTGTAGGGTGGGGAGTGGGTTGGAGGTGGGGGGGGGGGGCATCGTGGGAGGTGCAGCGGGTGTGCTGGTGTGGGGGGGTGGGGGGGGGCGGGGGATAGGCGCGGCGTAGTGGCGGGGGGGGGGGGGGGGAAGGGGGGGGGGGGGGGGCTGGGCGGGGTGGCGGGGGGGGGGAGGGGGAGGGGGGCCGCCGTGGGTGGGGGGGAGGGTGGGGTCGGGGGTCGGTGGGTGGGGGGGTTGGGGGGAGGCCGGGGGCGGGAGGGGGCGGCTAGGGGGGGGGGAAGGGAGGGAAGCAGCGGGAGTGGGCGGGTGGTGGGGGGTGAGGCGGGGGGGGGGTGCGGGGGGAGGGGGTGGGGGGCGGTCGGGGGGGGGGGGGGGGGGGGGGGAGCGGGGGGTGGGGGTGGTTGGGGGGGGGGGGGGGGGTAGAGGGGGTGGGGGGGCGGGAGGGGGGGGGGGGTGGGAGCGTGGGGGCGGTGGGGAGGGCGGGAGGGGGAGGGGGTGGGGGGGTGGAGAGAGGTAAAATAAACACTTTGGCAGGGGGGGGGAGGTGGGGGGGCGTGGGAGGTGCGGGTGGGGGGGGGGGGGGGGGGGGGTGGCGGGGGCGGTGCAGAGGTGGGGGGGGGGGTGTGGGGGGCTGGTAGTGGTGGGGGGGGGGGGGGGGGGGGGGGTGGGGGGTGTGGGGGAGGGGGGGTGGGGGGGTGGGGTGGGGGCGAAGGGGGGGGGAGGGAGGGGGTGTTGGGTGGGGGGCGGGGTGTGGGGGGGGGGGGGGGGGGGGGGGGTGGGGGGGGGGGGGGGGGGGGGGGGCGGGAGGTCAGGGGGGGGGGGGGGGAGTGGGGTAGGTGGGGGGGGGGTAGAGGAAGTTGGGGGGGGGGAGGGGCAGGGTGGGGAGGGGGCGGGAGGGGGTGGGATGTCGGGAGAGGGGGGGGGGGGGGGGGGGGGGCGGGGGGGGGGGGGAGGGGGGGGGGGGGGGGGGGGGTGGGAGGGTATGGGGGGGGGGGATTTGTCTGGTGGGGGGGCGGGGGGCTGTGGGGCGGCGAGGGGGGAGGGGGTGCGGGGGGGGGGTGGGGTGGGGGGGGGGAGAGACCGGAGTGGGGGAGGGGGGGGGGGGGGCGTGGGGGGGGGTGGCGGAGGTGGCCAGCGGGAGGGAGGGGGAGAGTTGGGGGAGGGTGGGGGGGAGGGGGGGGGGGGGGTGTGGGGGCGGGAGGGGGGGCGGGGTAGGGGGTGGGGGGGGGGTGTGGGGAGGGTCTGGGGGCCGGGTGAGGGGGGAATGCTAGGGTCGGGAGGGGGGGATGAAGTGTCGGGGGGGTGTGTGGGGGGGGGGGGCCGGGGGAGGGGTGGGGGGGGGGAGGGGGGGGGAGGGGGGGGGGAGGGGGAGAGGGGGGGGGTGGGGGGGGGTGGAAAGGCGCGATGCACTGTGGGCGGAATGGGGCGAGAGGCGGGGAGGATGGAGTGCAGTGGGGGCGGGGTCGGAGGGGGGGGGGTGGGGGGGGGGGGGGGGGAGTGGGGTTAGAGGGGGGGTCGGGGGGACTGGGGGGTGGGGTAGGGGGAGTGAGGCCTGGAGTGGGGGGAGGGGGGAAGAAGGCGGGGGGGGGGGGGGGTCTGGGGGGGGGGGCGGGGAGGTGGGGGTGGGGGGGGGGGAGGGGGGGGGGGGGGGGGGTCGGGGGAGGTGGTGGGGCGTGGGGTGGGGGGCGTGGGTTTGGGGGTAAGGAGCGGGGGTGGGAGGGAGGGTGGGGGGGGGGGGGGGGGGGATTGGGGTGGGGATGGCGGGGGGGTTGGTGGGGTGGTAGGCGGGTCGGGGGGGGTAGTTGGTGGGTAGTGTTGGGGGGGAGAGTGGCGGGGGGGTGGGGCGGGGGCGGGGGGAGGGTGGGAGGGTGGGAGGAGGGTCGAGTTGGGCGGTGAGGGGGGGGGGGGTGGGGGGGTGGGGGTGGGGGGGGGGGGGGGGGCGCTTGGGGGGGAGGGTGGAGGTAGAGCGCGAGCGGGGGCGGGGGGGGGCGGGGGGGGGAGGGGGGTGGGGGTGGGGATGGGTAGGGGGATGGGGGAGGAGCGGGGGGGGGGGGGGGAGGGTGGGGGGGGGGGGGGGGGGGGTGGCCCGGGGGTGGGGAGGCGTGGGGAGGGGGGGGGGTGGGTGAAGGGGGTGGGGGGGGGGGGGGGCTGGGGGGGGGGGGGTGCGAGGAAGGGGGCGGCTGGGGGGGGTGGGGGGGGGGGGAGCGGAGCGCGGGGGAGGGGGGTGGAGGGGGCGGGGCTGGGCGGGGATGGGTTAGGTGGGGGGGGGTAGGGTGGGGTGGGGGAGAGAGGGAGGAGGCGGGGGTTGTGGGGGTGGGGGTGGGGGGGGTGATGGGGCGGGGGATGGTTGTGCGGGTGGAGGGTGCTGGGGGGTGGTGGGGCGATGGGTCCGGGGAGTGGAGGGGGGGGTCGGGGGGGGTGGGGGGTGGGGGGGGGGTGAAGGGGGAGGGGGGGGGGGGGGGCGGTGGGTGATGGTGGGCGGCGGGGGGGGGGGGGGGGCCGGGGTTTGAGGTGGAGGGAGGGGGGGGGGGGGTGGGGGGGGGGGGGGGGATGGGGAGTGGGGGGGGGGGGGGGGGGCGGGGGGGGATGGGGGGGGGGGGGTGGGACAGGTGGGGGGGGGGCGGAGGGGAGGGAGGAGGGTGGTGGGGGGGGGGGGAGGGGGGGGGAGGGGGGGATGGAGGGGAGAAGGGGGGGGGGGCGGGGGGGGGAGGGGGAGGGCGGGGGTGGGGGAGGGGTTGCTGGGAGGGGGAAAGGGGAGGGGGGGGGCGGGGCGGAGCGGGGGATAGGGGCAGCGGGGAGAGGGGGTGGGGGGGGGGCTAGGGGGAACGGGCGGAGGGTGTCTGGGGAGAGGGTGGGGTGGGGGGGGTTGGGGGACAGGGGTGTGGGGGGGGGGGGGGGGGGGGGGGGGGATGAGGCGGGAGGGTTAGAGGGGAGGTGGGGGGTGGGCGGGAGGGGGGGGGGGGAGGGGGGGGCTGGGGAGTGCGGGGGCGGGGTGGGGGGGGGGGGGGGGAGTTGAGTGGTGGAGGGGGGGGGGGGAGGAGATGGGGGTGGGGGGGGGGGGGGGGGGGGGGGGGGGGGGGGGAGGCGTCCGGAGGAGGGGGATGGTGGGCATGGGGGGGAGGGTGAGGGAGAGGGGGGGGGGGGGGGGGGAGGGGGGGGGTGGGGGGGGGAGGGGAGGGGGGGGGGCGGGGCGGGGTGGGGGAGGGGGCGGGGGGGGGGGGGGAGGGAGAGGGGTGAGGGGTGGGTGCAGTCATAAGGTTGTGCGGTGGTGTTTGGTTTCGGGAAGTGGGAACGTGTTACCTGACGTTTAGACGTTTCAATTTCATTATGATCAGAGGAATTGGAGTGAAAAAATCCTTGCTTGAATTAATGCGTACTTAAATAGAGGTGCCAAGGTGGTGGGGTGGGGAGCGGGGCGTGGTGGGCGTTGTTTGGGGGTGGGGAGGTTGGGTTTGTTGTGGGGGTTGTGAGGTGGTGTGGGGGGTTTGTTTGTGTATGGTTTTTTTATGTTTTCTTACGTATATATACTTTGTTATTTTTTTCTTTGGTTCTAATGATTGTGAGGGAAAGGCATCATAGTAACAAATAAGACATGTTCATAGGAGTTTACGTTAGAGTCTTTCATGGAAATAGCGTCTTTCGAGATACCCCACCTAAACCTTCACCGATGATGTTGTCTAAAGGATGTACTGGTCCTTTTAGGTAATGTTGGTTCTGAGAGTAGGAAGTAGCAGTAGTCATGCACAACAGTAGGAATAACATCTGAAGAAGAAGATGCTTCAGATTCATTTTCTAAAATTAGAATACCAAAGAACAGATCGTTATTCATGTGTGCAACATCTAAGTTATGATTGTCTTCTTCAACATCGTTAGGAAAGACAAGAGATTGAGTTTCGGGTGTTGTTTGTGAGTTACTAGGTAATGGTGCATCTTGGTCAACCGTTGTTGAGGAAGATGAACCGGTTGATGCAGCAGGTTCTGGAGCAACTACTTCAGCAATTGGAGCAATGACTTCAGGGGCTGGGCGATCAATACTTGATAGAGGGTTGAGTAGTTCATTAAACAGGGGTTGAAACAAAATATCCTAATCATTTCTGGATGGTGGTACAAATGGTGTTGAAGGAGGAGGGTTTGGCACGAGTCCTGAACTGATTGTTGCAGGAGTTATTTCATGAAGTGCGGGTCCTGAACTGCTGTGTTCAGAAGCCATCACAGTCAGCTCACAAAAATTCTTACATGATTTTCTCAAGATTTGTTTGGTCTACATTTTTTCTACGCCAGTTGTAAATTCGAAATGCTTTCTTTGTGGGTGCATAGCCAATGAAAATACCAATATCAACCTTTGGTTGCAACTTACCCAAGTTCTCGCTATCATTTTTCAGATAGCAAAGTGCACCAAATTCATGGAAAAATGATAAGTGTTGGGATTAAAAGACTTCTTGATGATCTTAGAGTTACTGCTGCTTAGGTGTGTGTTAGTACTGCTAAGCATAAATTAATGCTGTTAGTAATCTTTATGAAAAATATGCTAAGTAGTTAGTACTCCTAGTTACTACTGCTAGTGTATATTAGTACTGTTAGTTACTACTGTTAGTACTGCTAGAGTAAAGTTAGTACTGCTAGTGTAACTTAGTACTGCTGATGAAGAATGAAGAAATATTCCAAGTAGTTAATGTTGCTTGTGCTTAGTTAGTACTGCTGGTACAAAAGTTACTACTGTTAGTATTAAAGAGTTAATGCTGCTGGTACAATGTTACAACTGCTAAAAGATTCTGAAAGATTACAACTGTTGAAAAGATAAAGATTGATTGGAGATCAAGAATAATTATGTGATAAGTATGATATATTTTTGTAAAAGATACATATAAGTTATTTATTTAGAAGATTATGATAACTTAGGAAAATATTATAAGCCAGTTAGGACTCCTTGGTGTATAAAAGGAGGTCCTAGGGCATAAAGTTCAAGGTATCAAATCATATCAAAGTTCATAGAGTTTTTCATAGCTTTAAGATTTTGTAACCTTAACACTATTAAGAGTGTTCGTATTATATTGAGGCTGGAAGTTTGGTAAACTGTTTATTATTGATTTATCATTACTGTTTCATGAAAATTCTTTATTTAGTATCATTGACTAAGATCTGCATAGTTCTTTGATATTCACAATTAAAGTTTCTATCATAGCTGTTTTGAATTTATTCAATACAACTTAGCCTTACATAAGCTAAGGAATTCAAGATCTATTATGCATAGTCTTTGATATTCAGAATTAAAGTTTCTATCAAAGTTTCTATAGGTGAACTCACATTCTTCCTATGACTGCAAGTAAAGTAGAAGGCAGATGGGATTTTTTGATGTCAAAACAGCAAGCACACCCATGGAAACCCATAAGCCTTTGCTCAAAGATGCAGATGGTGAAGATGTAGATGAACACTTGTATAGATCCATGATTGAAAGGCCTGATAATATGTTTGTAGTATGTGCTTGTGCAAGATTTCAAGTCAATCCTAAAAGTTCACATCTTCATGTTGTGAAAAGGATCTTTAGATACTTAAAAGGTCAACCTAAATTGGGCCTTTGGTATCCCAAGGATTCACCTTTTGATTTGGTGGCATATACTGACAGTGACTATGCAGGAGCAAGCTTAGATAGGAAGTCCACAACAGGAGGTTGTCAATTCCTAGGGTGTAGATTGATTTCATGGCAATGCAAGAAGCAGACTGTGGTTGCTAATTCCACAACTGAAGCTGAGTATATAGCTGCTTCCAATTGCTGTGGACAGGTGCTTTGGATCCAAAATCAATTGCTGGATTATGGATATAACTTTATGCAGACTAAGATTCATATTGATAATGAGAGTACTATTTGCATAGTGAAGAACCCTGTTTTTCACTCAAAGACAAAGCACATTGAGATTAGGCATCACTTTATCAGAGATTCCAATGAGAAGAAGCTTATTCAGATGATCAAGATTCACACAGATCAAAATGTTGCAGATTTGCTCACAAAAGCATTTGATGTTAGCAGATTTGAATATCTGATTATAAGTATTGGAATGCTTAACCTCTGAAGTATTGATTAAGGGGAGGTTACTTCTATTAATGTACAACGGATTATACACAAATGATGATTGGAATGGAATGCAAAAGCTGCTAAGGATGGAAATTTAAGTAAGTACTTGTAACTTAAAAGTTTCTGCCATTAAGTATAATTAGTGCTGCTAGTTATACTTAATACTGCTAAGTTAATAATGTTAGTTATACTTAATACGGTTAAGTATAATTAATACTGTAAGAATTGAGAGAAATCAAAAACAGACATAGAGAATTGTGAGCAAAAAGAATTGAGAGAAATCAAAAACAGACAGAGAGAATTGTGAGTTAAAAGAAATGAGAGAAATTGGTGAGCATAAAAACAGAAAGAGAGATGTGTGAAAATAAAAACAGATAGAGTGAATTGGTGAGTAAAAGAATTGAGAGAAATAGTGACCTAAAAAATAAAAAGAGAAATGTGTGAAACAAAAATAAAAAGAGTGACTTTGTGAGCTAAAAGAATTAAGAGAATTGGTGAGAATGAAAAACAGAAAGAGAGATGTGTGACATAAAACAGATAGAGTGATTCAGTGAGAAAAAGAATTGAGAGATATAGTGAGAATAAAAACAGAAAGAGAGCTTGTGAGAATAAAAATTGATGATGGAAATGCTTTTTGGAACGAAATTAGAGTTAATGCTGGTGACTCAAAGTTAATAATGCTAAGCATACACTTACTACTGCCATTATTAGTTAATGTTGATAGGCATAAACTTACTACTGTTGGTTAAGTTAATGCTGCCAGGCATAACTTACTACTGCTAGGCTACAACTGGGTCAGTTAATGCTGTTAGGCTTAACTTAGTACTGCTAGTTCAAGTTAATGCTGTTGAGGGTGATTTCATAAATACTTCGATTGAGGGTTTCATTCAATCACTTAATCGATTTCAATCTTTGTTATACCCTCTAATCATAAACCCTAACTCAATTTCATTCTTAATCATCAAAACCCAACATCAATGGTTGCCCTAAAGTTCGCTAGTTCACACAACATGGTCGCATTCTTAGATAAACCCACTAAAAGTGATGGATTCGAGCAAATTGTGGATTTTTTGAACGCACATCCTATCAAATATGCGTTAACGGTTAATCCCACAATCTATACTGCATGTATTAAGCAATTATGGGCTACTGCAAAGGTGAAAACTGTTAATGGTGAAGTGCAGATACAAGCCCTAGTGCATAAGAAGAAGGTGATCATCACTGAGACAAGTGTAAGAAGTGATCTTCAATTAGAAGATGCTGAAGGTATTGAATGTCTTCCAAATGCTAGAATTTTTAAACAGCTGACACTCATGGGGTATGAAAATCTTACACAATAGCTTACATTCTATATAGCTTTCTTTTCACCTCAATGGAAATTTCTTATCCATATAATTCTGCAAAGCCTCAGTGCTAAGACTACTACTTGGAACGAATTTAGTAGCCCTATGGGCTCTACTGTCATCTGTCTTGCCACAAACCAAAAATTCAACTTTTCCAAGTATATTTTTGATAATATGGTGAAGAACTTCGAGGGTGGGTTAAATTTCTAATGTATCCAAGGTTTGTGCAAGTGTTCCTGAATAAACAAGTTGAAGGAATGTCCAAACATAAAGAGATTTATGTTACACCTTCTCACACTAAGAAGGTCTTTGCTAACATGAAGAGGCAGGGAAAAGACTTTTCTAGTAGGGACACACCTTTATTTCAAACTATGATGGTTCAAGCTCAAGAAGAGGGTGAAGGTTCTATAATGCCTACTGTTCCCCAACACACACCCACCATTAATCAACCATCATCATCACAACCTCAAAAGAAGCAAAAGCCTAGGAAGTCTAAGAAACAGAACACTGAGGTTTCTCAACCTAGTGATTCTACAGAGCCTATAGCAGATGAGGCTCCCAATGATGAAAGTGTACCTACACATTTCAATAATCCACTACTTAGTAGTGAGGAAATACTGAAACTAAATGAATTGATGGAACTTTATACCAACTTGTCACAAAGAGTTCTTGACTTGGAGAACACAAAGACCTCTCAAGCTGCAAAGATTACTAAATTAAAGGAGAAGGTCAAGAAGCTAGAGAGGAGGAATAAGTCAAGAACGCTAGGGCTTAAAAGGTTAAGGAAGGTTGGTAGAACTACAAGAATAGAATCCTCTAAATATGAAGGTTTGGGTGATTAAGAGGATGCATCCAAACAGGGGAGGAAAATTGCTAATATTGATGTAGATGATGAGGTTACATTGATTGATGAGACTCAGGGGAGGAATGATGATAATTTAATGTTTGATACAGGAGTTTTAGATGAGCAGTAAGTTGAGGCTAAAAAGGAAGTTGAGGATAATTTAATGTTTGATGTAGATTATGAGCTAGCTGCAAGATTACAGGCACAAGAGCAGGAAGAGTTAACCATTGAAGAAAGGTCAAAGATGTCTGTAGAGCTCATGGATAAAAGAAAGAATCATTTTGAAAGACTTAAAGCAGAAGAGCAGAGAAGAAAACCACCAACTAAGGCTTAGAAGAGAAGTCAAATGTCTACCTATCTGAAACACATGGCTGGATACAAACAAAATTAGCTAAATAGCAAAAACTATGATGAAATTCAGAAGTTGTTTGATAAAGTCATGATAAGGGTAAACATGTTTGTAGATATGGATACATAGTTAGTAAAAGAGAGCTCCAAGAAGGCAGAGATGGTACAAGAAAGCAGTTCTAAGAGAGCAGGAGAAGAACTTGAGTCTGATAATTCAAAGAAGCAAAAGTTAGATGAGAATGTAGAAGCTAAAGTAGATGATAAAGCAGAGATGAAAAAGCATATGGAGATAGTTCCTGATGTTCAGGTAGCAATTGATGCTATACCACTAGCCACTAAGCCTCCAATCATTGTTGACTGGAAAATCATCAAAGAAGGAAAGATGGGATACTTTCAAATCATAAGAGCTGATGGAAGTTCAAGGAGGTACTCATCAATGATTCAGATGCTTCAAAATATTAACAGAGAAGATTTAGAAACCCTCTGGAAGTTGGTTAAAGCTAAACATAGGAATACAAGGCCAGGGGAGGCATATGAAATAGTGTTATAAGGTGATCTGAAAGTGATATTTAAACCTGATATAGAAAGTGAAGTATGGAGGAATCTACAAGGATACAAAGTGACAGTTTGGAAGCTATTTTCTTAAAGTGGGGTACATTTTGTGAGATTTCAGAATCTACATATCTTTATACTGGTAGAGAAAAGTATCCACTCACACCTGCAACAATCATAAAAATGCTCAACAAGAAGCTTCAAGCTGACCATTAGAATGAGATATGCTATCAACTTCTTAAGCTCATGACAAAATAGACTAAGAATCTTGAAAGTGTTTGAATGCATCCTCTTAGTAAAGATAAAGTTTTTAATCAAGAAACTTGAAGATTCAGAAGATGAACATCAAGTTTAAGGGAGGATTGTTGGGATTAAAAGGCTTCATGATAATCTTAGAGTTAATACTACTAAGGTTAGAGTTACTGCTGCTAAGCATAACTTAGTGTTGTTAGTGATATTAGTAAAAAATATGCTAAGTAGTTAGTACTGTCAGTTACTACTACTAGTATATATTACTACTGCTAATGGAAGTTAAGACTGCTCAGAGACTTAGAGGAAATACTACTAAGTAGTTAATACTGCTAGTATAAAAGTTACTACTGTTAGTGTAACTTAGTACTGCTAGTATATGTTAGTAAGAATTTCTACTATCAGAAGGATAAAGACAAGAGAAAGGATAAAGATGAAGATTGTTTATCAAGATTGCTTACGAGATAAGTATGAGATATTTTTGTAAAAGATACATATAAGTTATTTGTTTAAAAGATCATGATAACTTAAGAAAATATTCTAAACCTGTTAGGACTCCTTGGTGTATAAAAGGAGGTTCTAGGGTATAGAGTTTGATGTACCAAAATCGTATCAAATCATATCAAAGTTCATAGTGTTATTCGTAGCTTCAAGGTTTTGTATACCCTAACACTATTAAGGGTGTTCGTTTTATATTGAGGCTGAAAGTTTAGTAAACTGTTTGTTATTACTGTTTCATTAAAATTCTTCTTAGTATCATTGACTAGATTCCGCATAGTCTTTGATATTCATAATCAAAGTTTCTATCATAGTTGTTTTGGATTTTTTCAATACAACTTAAGCTTATACATGCTAAGCAAGATCTATTATATTGGGATCAACACTTTCCCACTCTACTCAGACAAACTACTTTGAGTAGGAAAATCATTGATGGTCCATAAAAGTATCGCTCTCATATTGAACGTCTGTCCTGTAGCAACGTCTATGGTCTTGACACCTTTGAGTGCCCATAAATCCTTTAGGTCATCAATCAAAGGCCTCAAGTAAACATCAATATCCTTAACCAGGGATTTAGGGCCAGTAATTAAAAACGTCAGCATTAAAGAACTATCTTTCATACATAACTACAAAGGCAGATTGTATGTTGTCAACATGACCGGACATATGCTGTAAAACTGACTAAGGTTGCTGAACGGATTGAAACCATCAACAGCCAACCCTAATCGAACATTTCTTGGTTCTGCTGCAAAATCCAAATAGTTGGTGTCAAAATTCTTCCATGCTCTACCATCAACCGGGTGTTGCATCTTATCGGGCTCCATACACTTTCCAGTAGCATGCCAATTCATTTCCTTTGTAGTGTGACTAGACTTGTACAAACGTTGTAGTCTAGGAATGATCAGAAAGTAACACAACACCTTCTTAGGAACTTTCTTCCCCGTTGTGTTATTATCTTTCCATCTACTCGTGTTACACACCAGACAAAATTGCTTATCTTTGTTATCTTCACTACGAAATAAGAAGAAGTCGTATACACAAGCATGTATCGACTCGTACCTTAACCCAATCGTTTTAAATGTCTTCTTTATTGCATAGTATAATGGTGGAAGCTTGTATCCTTTACTGGGGGAAATACCATTTGGAAAAACTCTAGCATTTTATTGAATATAGAATTAGTCAATTTACCTCTAAACTTAAAATGGGTAAACTTTGCCATAAAGTCTAATCGAGTCATAGAGTAACAACGCGGGTACAGCTCCTCATTGGCATTGACATATAACTCTTCAAACTCGTTACGTTTAGCTTGAGTCGGTTCGTTACTTGTCTCACCAATATCTCCTTGAGTTGGCTCATTTTGTTCATTATTCGGATGAATATAGCTAAGATCATTAAGGCACGCTATCACGTCACTCATCCAAGGTTGTGTTATGTTATGTATTATTGGCGGAGGAAGATTCGGTTCACCGTGGTGAGACCATGTTTTATAACTTGGGTCCCACCCATTATTTATAATGTGGTGTGAAAGGTTTCTGATGGTTACCCAAGATACATTACGACAAGACTTACATGGACATTTTATATTTTCAAAACTATTCACTAACGGCTTACAATGCTCGATGAATTTCTTAAGACCGATAAAAAATGCTTTTTCATGACGCCCTAAACACGTCCAACTCTTATCAATTGATATCGTATAAATACGTACTAGCCGTATGTAATATATAATATTAAGTATCCCGTAAGAAATAAGAATCAATTTGCAATTGGCTTGAACGGCCCTTCCAGCAGGATCCATCACCATATGGGAGGATCTTACTACCCGATTTCTTGCTCAATTCTTTCCACCGAGAAGAACCGCAAAACTCCACAACGATATCCTGATGTTCCAACAACATCATGGAGAATATTTATCCGAAGCTTGGACTCGTTTCAAGGACTTACTCCAAAAAGTCCCTCATTATGGCATAGACCTTTGGCTCCAAGTCTAAATTTTGTATGACTATGTCAATCCCGTCACAAGATGAACCATTGGCCAATCGGCCGGTGGTAAGCTTCGTGACCTTAATGCCAAAGAATCCTGGGCATTATTAGAGGATCTCGCCCTCTATGACAACAAAAGTTGGAATGACCTAAGGGATTTCGCTAAGCCGGTCAAGGCAATCGCTTTGCCTTAAGATGTCCCGAGTACATCCGACCGCCGTCTAATCGAGCTCGAAAATCAAGTCCAACATTTGATGGAAGCTCATCTTGCTCTGATACAGCCTACTCAAGTGAACAAAATCACTACCTCATGTGAAATCTGCAGTGGTCCTCATGACACTCAGTATTGCATGGAAGATCCCGAACAAGCCTTTGTTGAATACGCATCCTCGCATACCGATGAAGCAGGAAATAAGTGGTATACCTTCAAGCCTTGAGCAAAACAATATTGGTGACACCTATAATCCGTCTTGGAAAATTCACCAAAACCTTAGGTGGAGACAACCCTAAAATTCCCAAAATAATTTTCCAAACCTACCTAACTGGTTCGATCCCAAACCGTTCCTTCAACAACCGTCCTCAAATTTTTAACAATCAATCAAATATAGAAGGACTGGTTTCCAACTTCATGGCATCTCAAGACGCTAGATTATCCAAGTTTAAAGCCGATTTCAAACGACAACAAGGTGAGATGACCAACAAAATAGACATTGTGTTGAAGGCCATCACTGATCAAATAGCGGGCACCTTACCTAGCGATACAGTTAAGAACCCGAAACTGGGGACTCATCCAGTTTTGTCTGCTCGTTCTTACCCAACTAAAGATCCGCAATCCTCAACCCACATCCATAGCTCAATCAACGCCATCACAATCCACCCCAAGCAGCCTGAAGAATCCTAAGTTAATGAGCCTGACATAGGCAGTCTTGGAACATCAGCTCTAACCCACATCCACAACCTGATCCATTAGCTTCCATCGCCACAGAACAAGTACGACAGCTGAATTCGATGCTTGAATCGCTCGGATTGGTTCCCCAATCCTCCAATACGAAATTTGTCTGCACTAAAGAGGAAGATGGAGAAGTAATGTTCATCCATATCATACAAGATGATGATGAACCTCAAAATAAGAGTCCCAATAAAGGTGAAGGGACAACAACGGAAGGACCGACGGAAGAGTACTTCGACACGTTTCCAACTAGAGATGAGCTAACCTACCATAAGTACCTTATGTGTGGCCTGATCCCCTCAATATTTCTACGAAACCCCATCATCATGGAAGGATGATCCTCCAACCTTAAGATACCATGCAACATTGGGCATGTGCATGTCGAAAAAGCCTACATTGACCTTAACTCCCGCTATGTGTACTTGTGCTATGATATGTAGAGTGTAGCTCACCTTAATGATGTATATTGGATCTGAGGGAAAACTGTTGACTAGGGAAAATGGCGGCATGGAGGATTAGTAATTTCACTGGGAGGTATATAAAGGGAAGCATGTATTCTTAGGGAAACAATTACCTATGTTGTAGACTTCATGATTGTCGAGGATATTAGCTCGATCATAGACCCTAGGTTGTCACATGTAGTACTAGGGAGGCCTTTCATTGAAAAATCCAATATGACTCACGACCTACCCGAAGGAGTAGTTAGGTTCGCCAACGGAGATAATGAAGTTGCCTATAAAATTCCCCATAAGATAGAACAGTACAACTCGTTGTCAAACCTTGAAAAGGAACACACAAAATCAGTCTATTTTAGGAACGAGGAGGACAAAAGAAGAGGAGTTGACTATGTAATGAGTAAGATATTAGGGTTCTACAAGGAATGTTTAGAGTTAGGCCGAAGTATGTAACTGGATTAGTGATGAAGAGAAGTCACGGAAGAAGTGTGACTTCGGTTAGCTTAAAAGACTCGTTAATAAAGAAAGCGCTTCTTGGGAGGCAACCCAATTTACTTTTCCTGCAAATTAGGAGTGTTCATATGTGTTTTAAATTCTTTATGTTTGTTTTTTTGTTTGAAACTATCTTTGTAATCATGCCTTTGTTTGTCCTTTAACCTCGTACTTAATTTCAATCGTAGGTTTTTGCAAATAATAAGTGTAGGGGAATTTATCCGGCTTTTGAGCCAAAGTGTAAGCAGGTGTTAAAACATAAATTGTTTAGATTAATTCGCTGTCAGTTTCCGAGGTCATATGATTGGAATTGTTTAAATCTCAGGTTTTATGACAGCTTTGGGTACATGAATTAACTTTTGCGAATCAAGTCAGAAATTTTTTCATCAAAAAAAAACAAAAATTTCGTTTTCACAGAACGTGGAAACGGCGTCACGATTTACACGCGACGCCGTCACCACGACACCTGTGACGGGGTCACAACAACCCTGACGGCGTCATACGCCCAGGTCCAGAAAACTCAAAGTTTTTAATTATTTTTGAAAATAAAACTTGCACAACATTTAAAATATGTATTCTTCTGTTGTAAACCTGAAAAACCTAATGAGTTTAATAATTCTCTCATCCTATCTATCGAGTCGAACCCTAAATTCACATTGTATATATGTCTATCGCACAATTTATGCTTGGTGTAATTGTCTTTGTCTTTTATTACATGTTATATTTGATGAGAAGAAGCTTGGAACTTCTTAGAAAGTTTCATTGGATGATTTTTGGACGACGATTTAACCAGTTATCACATGTTTCTTCTTTATTATTAAGCAAACCAGGAGAGTACTAGTTTCTTTTCCTTGTTTTCTTTTCCATTTATTCGTTCTTACGGGTACTTCTAGAGAACATTAGGGACAATGTTCAACTTAAGTGTAGGGGGAAATAAACCTTAGAAACTATTCTTTCATTTGTCATTTGCTTTGTTATTTAAAATGATGGGTAATATATCGAAACATAGCATAAGGGGTGATTTTTACCCAATTTTTTTTATGACACATACCGACGAAAACCAAGTATTAATAGGGTCTTCATGGTATATGTAATTTATATTATAGCCACAAAAAATAACCCTTAAATTTTACCCCACATTGTGAGGTTTCGCCCCTTAGATATGATACATTTAGCTTGTTCGAGTTAAGTTTTTGTGAGGTCCCACCACCTTTAGTTGTTGATCTCTTACAGAATCATTAATCGTTATTTTTTAAGCCCTTACAAATGTGAGCAATATGTGTGTCTATTCTGTCGTTACGGATGTGTATGCGTGGTTTTGTCGCCTTTTCTAGAACATTGTTATCAGTTACTTTAGGATTATGAGAGTGTACGTGTCGCATATTAAATTCTAGAAGAACTTCGTTATTATGATGCATCCCTGAGATCAGCATAGTGTGAACTTAGGATTTGCTTGATAAGAGCATTAGGTATTGAACTATGTTTAAACATGTAAATTGTTATGCATTGGTCACAAATCCAGATCACTTTTATTACAGTTTTCCTTTACAACCGTCCACTTGCGCATTTGGCTAGCTACTCATTTATTTAGATGCAGTGGATACCACGTGTGTAGTTACAACCCTCGAGCTATCATTTTTTACGGTTCTCGTAATTTTCTGGTGGATTCCAGATTATTAATGATGAGCATTGTCACCCTTTAAACCAATCGTTACATCCAAAAAGCCTTAGCCTACCTTGTATGTACTTACTTTTAGTACATTATTATGATAACCCAAATTAATTATTTGAGTACCTGGTTGCTAAGTCCTTATCCTTGTAAATACAGTTTTGGGACGATTGGGATTCATGGTAGTATTTATTTCGCGGAAGAATGGGGAAGACAAGTTAAGTCAATACCCCCATATGTTTGTTAAATGATCTCCATGTTATTTTGATCCACCTCAATACGGGTCATTAGTTAGATTGTAAATATCGAGCATGTAAAAGCTCAAGTGTGTGGGTACGTATTATAAACCCCATGTGATGTATTATGTTATTAAAAAAAAGAGCTTGATGTAGAGTTGTGTAGAGTTTGTATATCTTCGTCCGAGTCTTGGCTTCGCAACCAAACCAAAGTGTATTCGTGTAAATAAATTAGCTAACCCTTCCACTCCAAATTCACCCAAAGCCACCTAAATGTATCCCATCCGTTTCCGTTTCCATTTCCTTTATATGTTATCTTACAACTACACCCTACAACCCTTTAAAAGACATCTTAGATAGTAATGAATATTACTTACACCTAGGGTAGGAGGTTTTATTCATTTTACTAAGCCTATGGTAAATTTATATGCTATGACGGTATAATGGTGTTGATTTTTCGTTGTCCTCCCATATTTTATAAGTTTATTATACAACCGAGTGAAAGATGAGAAATCCCAAAACTTATGTGAGGTGTTCATAGTATATACTTTTTCGTGCTGTTAATTACGAGGTCTAGAAGGTTGTGTGTTAAAATATTTTTAAAGAGTAGGTAAAATGACCCCTCGTATTGTTATTGTCTAGATAGAAAGGCCATGTTGCTTGAGGACAAGCAATCCCAAGTCGTAGGGGTAATTTGTTGGGTGTCATTTTATATACTTTTTTCAGGGGTCGTTTAACCCCCTAAATCGTGCATTTATGCCCAAAATAGGTACTTAATTGTTCCTTTTCAGGTATTTCGCATTTGGAAGACATTTGGAAGAATTACACGTGACTTGGGCTCATTTGGAGAAGAAACGGACAAGACTACGAACCTACACCAACATTGCTCAAGAATTTCTCTACAGTGGCTGGAGACGGCGTCACCAATATAACGTAACGCCGTCACAACAAAGACCAAGACGGCGTCACTGGATCTCACGACGGCGTCAGAGCACGACGGACCCTAGCATTTTCTGAATTTTCTCTTTCCATGACTGCGTCGACGAATTAGAACGGCAACGCCGTCATAGCGTTTTTCCTATATATACAAACCCAAATTTAGGGTTTTGAGTGTGTAACTTTAGAATAAAAAGAGGGTATGAACCCTAGTTCGTTTAGCAACTGTTAGGGACGATTTTAGGGCCTAAAAACCCTATTGTACTTCCTCTAACTCATGTTTTAATCAAGTAAGGTTTATTTAATCATTCAATATGTCTATGTGTTGTTTGATTCATCTATGTTTCTTTGCTTTCTTTAACATGCTAGGCTAAGCCTCCTATTGTGTTTATTTATGATTGTATGAAACCTAGAATGTAGATCTTAGTGGTGTTGCTTCTGAGATGGCATCGTTGTACATTAGATGTTTAACAGATGAGTCGATATGCTATCGTTGTACATTAGATGTTCAACGAATGAGTCGATATGTTATCATTATACATTAGATGTTAAACTGGTGAGTCGATATGTTATCGTTGTACATTAGATGTTTAACAAACGAGTCGATATGCTATCGTTATACGTTTGATGTTCAACGGATAAGTCGATATGTTATCGTTGTACATTAGATGTTCAACGGATGAGTCGATATGCCATCGTTATACATTAGATGTTCAACGGGTGAGTCGATATATTATCGTTGTACATTAGATGTTCAACGAATGAGTCGAGATAGCATCGTTGTACATCAGATGTTCAACGGATGAGTCGAGAACACAATTTATTTGATATATTTCATTATAACGATGACAGTCACATCAATGGTAGCAAAACTACTTAGAAATCACCCATAAGTAGCTAGAACATGATAAGTAAGTGTCTCAATCTCTAGTGAATTATTTCCTTCTTAATCTTCCTCTTCGCGATGATTCTATGTGATCTCATACCTTTTGGGCTTGATTTTGTCAAAGAACGAAAATGAACCAACTCCCAAACGCGATCTTGATCCAAAATTTTGACCAATTCCTCCTGTAGCCCTATACTCCCGCCAAATACTCCTACTAAAATCTATCCAAATACTCCCGTCAAATACTCTCGCCAAATACTCCCTTTAAAAAACTGTTTTTTTACCATAAAAGCATATATTATCCTCACAATCACCAACAGATCACACACATTCTTACCATCACAACCTCAAACATATCACATTGTTATTATGGTAAAGATGGTGCCATATGAAGCTTTTGCGTGTCGTTGTGGAGCCGGAGATGTAGTTCTGCGAGAATTGTATAAACCTAAAACCCGTGATAAACTATACTATGCATGTCCACGATCAAAGGTGAACAATCACATGCTTTTTTGTGTAATATACAAATAATGTGGTTAGTTGTTAAAAATTATAATCTTTACTCTTTAACAGCCTTGTCAAAACACTTTCGGATGTGAATTTTTTTATGGAAAGAGAAACGAGTCCGTCTACTGGTTGGTTCTCCTAGAGCTTCAACGACTATAATTTATTCTCCAGTATCTTCATCGACTCCAATTTGTTCTCCAGGATCTTCAACACCTCCACGCTATTCTCCAGAAACTTCAAGAAATGCAGAGTATTCTCCAGAGCTTTAAGAAATGGCAGAGTGCTCAAACAGCAAGCACTTGCATGATAAGAAACGTACTCGAGGCAATGGTTGAGAAAAGTATATGAATCCGGAACAACACACACTTAATTCAGCTGCACTACTTCACGAAGTTTACAATGACATGGGAAAACTTGATTTGGATTAGTTTGTCATTTGGAATGTAATTCGTATGCTTTAAGTGTCTGTTTGTAAGTCTCGTATGATTATCCAGTACTAATATTGTTAAGTGTCTGTTTGTAACCAAGAATGATTATCGGTCACTTAAGACCTCGCTTGAGTTATACTACAAGTGGTATGTAACATATTTAAACTAAATAAATGTTTGTTTTTTGTGTTACTTGACGAATGTGCATCTTGAAAAAGTATACGGTATATCCATGTTGAATTATAGAAGAGGTAGTGCATATCCTCAGACCGAGACCAAGAAAACATAGAGGCTGTTCTAGATATTTATATTAGAGAGAGCGAGCGCGCGCGACGAGATAATAATTAATTTTTATAAATAATAATATATAATTATAAAATATATTCTATAAACAATACTGATTTAAAAACCGTATATTTTTTTATTAAAAGGTATCCCGGGCGACATGTCGCCCGGGAAATATTTTATTAAAAAAATATACAGTTTTATATATATTAAAAACTGTGTAATTTATATATTTTTTTATTAAAAGGTATCCCGGGCGACATGTCGCCCGGGAAAGGTTTTATTAAAAAAAATATATAATTTTATATATATTAAAAACTGTGTAATTTATTATTAAAAAGATTCCCGGGCGACATGTCGCCCGGGAAAGTTTAAAACACGTTAATTAACACTAATCACAACCCTTAAACATTCACGTGAATTATTTTTTTTAATAAAAACTTTCCCAAGCGACATGTCGCCCGGGAAAGATGAGCGGGAAAAATTGCCGCCAAGATTTTCGTTGATGTTTTGGTCAAATTTTATACCAACTTATCCCGGGCGACATGTCGCCCGGGAAAACTTCTTCGAACTTTGACTGAAAAGTCTATCAGAATTTGTGCCACGTCGGACAGACTTTTGTCGTTTAGTGGGTTTTCCCGGGCGACAAATGTCGCCCGGGAAAACTTCGTCACCTGTTCTACTTTTTCTTGTAGTGAGATCGCCCCAGAGGCGACAGCAGTAGTTATAGTTTCCTCGCTTACTGCTACACCAGACCTTGCTATTGAGTCCGACCCAAAGGTCGAGCCATCTAAGGCTCTGCCATCTGAGACACCGCCTTCTCCCGATTATGTATGAGCTTCCCCTATCCTTGCACCCGCATCACCCGATTACTATCTCGGACCGGACACAAAGTCTGAGCCCATGAAGGATGAGTTTGAGCCTATTAAGGACGCACTTGAGACAGCCGAGACTCTACCTGCTCAAGTTGCACCACCAGTTCATAATACACCTATCTTACCTATCTCATTTACTGAGCCTACACCTGTCATTCCCCATGATACCTAGGCCATTGTCATGATGTTAGTGCGTCTCCAGCCTTCATTGCCACTATGCAATAGAGCAGCCATTGCTCAATGAAGTGCTGCACCATCGTCCATACCGTATCCATCCCGTACCCTAGAGGATTCGGTATCCCAGTTTGGATCCCTGTCAGCTGCACCATTAGTACCACGTTTTGGGCTGTCTCGCAAGAGGTCCCGCCTTATATCATCATCATCATCTGGTACTTCACTCGCACCGTTTGGGCCGTTACCTCGTAGGATACACCTGGTGTCATCTTACTTTACCTCGTCAGCATCGTATTGGACCATCTCATAAGAAATATAGGTTTCCTACCACTTCACGACTAGCAGCAGCATCAGCACCCGTGGTTTTACCATTTGTACTTGCTGACCGCTTGCCACCTCGCAAGAGGCTTAGAGATTCACCAGCCGTATCGTATCAGGATGTTACAATTGAGGCTACAATAGAGCCTATCAGTCCACCTGTTCACCATGGACTGACAGTGGAGGAGAGATTAGATGAGTAGAGCGATGTGATTGAAGAGATACATGAGCACATACTAGAGATACCCCTCCTTAAGATCGAGCAGATCGATGAGGATATGAGGACCCTGTGGGCCAGGGTAGTGTCATTAGAGGGAGAGAACACGTCGTTGCGCACCAGGGTTAGGGCAGCAGAGTTGACGATAGTACCCGAGTTGCGCTACAGACTGCTAGGGGTGGACTAACAGAGATGCGACTTCAGATGAGGGACACCGTAGAGCAGTTGCAGCAGTGTCTGATTGCTCGAATGCACGACAAAGAACGCATTTCGAGGATCGAGGATTACCTTCTCCGATATCGTTAGAGTTAGGGTAGTATTCTGTATTAGGACTATTAGAATCGACTAGGCTTAATCGTACTAGTTAGTATGAAACTTGTACTCTTTCGAGAGATTGATGTATTAAGTATGAAACTATATCCATGAACCTAGTACCTTGAACGTCTCTTTTAGAATTTTCTTCGTTTCGTAATTTTTAATATATTTTATATATATATTAAGATTATAATATATATATATATATATATATATATATATATATATATATATATATATATATATATATATATTATTTTTTATTCCCACGTATCGTGACCCTATTGTTGTCGTATCTATCGTATATTGTGACTACATTTCGTACACACCTAGCCGTGTGCTACATTCTTGTGTCATGGAAACACGTCGATCAAATCGAATACGAATTTAACACGTTATTCTCGTAACATTCTATTCTTGGAAACACGTCTTTTGGAGCCGACGTATGTTGTTTTAATTGATTTGATGTTTATCTTATATTATTATTTTATTTTATTTTGATACTTCGTTCGATTTTGAAGACAATGCCAACGAATAAGACGAGGAATTTGTTTCCGCAACCGATAGTATTCCGACGAGTTCTAATATTAGTGAGACTAAGACCTTTCGTAGTGAGACTTAAGCCGAGACATTTTAGGACCGTATTCCCTAAGAGATTGTTATTTGTATTGGTGTTTTCTTATGAACTTTGTTGTGACGTGTAGATGTTTAAGTTTTCCATTGTTTTGTGTGTCATAATGATTTCGTCCGTTACACTCCTCGAGTGTTACCGTTTCACAAACCATTTCTCTATCATGGTGCAAACTATTTTGTTGTCTTATAAACTATTTCGTTGTCATTTTATAAACCATGTGTCATCGATTCGTAAAGTATTTTGTTACCATCTTATTAACCACCTTAGTATTACATTATGAATGGTCATGTGATTTTCTCGTAAAACTATTTTGCTATCACCTCATAAACTATCTTTTGTCATCTTACAAAGTATTTTGTTCATTTTATAAACTACCTTGCTTTCGATTTATGAACTGTTTTGCTACCTTATAAGCCATTCTGCTTAAACCAAACACTTTGAGAAAACATAACACTAGTTTGACGAAATGAGCATTTCATCGTTGGACCCTAAATTGTATATAGCCTAATCACATATTATATTTCAGGAAGGACCATGCTATACTGGGAGTAGTCACCTTAAAAATTTCTTTATATTCGATGTTTTTGTTATTTTCTATTGATACTTCCTATCATTGATGTTGAGTTAAAATTTTGCATGCGTATTCTTACATTGTTCTTGTCGTAAGTGTCCGTATTAGTGAACACAATAGATCTTTACACAACCTTAGCAAGTAGAGTCAACCTTTTCTTACACCGCGCCTTCAGCCAAGAGATAGGATTACATAGCTAGTCACCTTAGAACATTTCCCAACCAGTGCAAACACATTAGCTGTTTCATTATATGGCCTAACCATAGAAACCATTCATGAGAGAAAACTAGGAGATTCCCTACAATTGACATATCTATTAGTGAGTTAGAGTTATGTAGATTTGGAGATTCTTACGCTGTCGAAATTTTTGATGGACATGAAGTTAAAGCAAAGGAAGCTAATACTGCAAGTACATAGAACCCAAACGATAAAAGACTCGCATACACTTTTGAGTGATACCTCAACCCAACTACCTTAGATACTTAGTATACAAATAATTTAGAGTGTCGGTCTCGATTCTTGTAGACCAAGATAGCAAATTTACATCTCGTTACTAATAGTCACTCTAGAAAGTTTAGGTATCCGTCTAGATATGAACGCCGCTCAGCAATCGCAAATAGACCATCCAAGTGAGAAAACTATTCAAACGTTGGAAGATACGTTACGCGCTTAAATAGACATTGCCTCCGATTTCGGGTTTAACCACGCCCGGTGCCTGGTTTTCTCGTGACAATGCTAAGTATTGTTCCATGGTGAGAGTATCGACGTCTACTCCTGCCATAGTTCCTGCAGATATAGAGTTTAGGGAAAGAAGAGAAATAATGAAATAATCAAATTAATTCTAATTTTTAGCTCCCCGGCAGCGGCGCCAAAAACTTGATGCGTATTTTATTTTAAAATATATTTTTACCAAGTTTTAAATTTATAAAACTCGATCTACCTAACAACGCACTAACGGGCAGAGAACCCGATCGTGGGTAGTATAGAATGGTAAATCCGAGGTCGTCCCAATAGCTAAGTTGTAATTAGTTTTAATTTGAAATGTCACGTTAAAATGGTTTTTTGATTTGATTCGAAATGAATTTAAAATAACAATAAAATTAAATACTGAAAATAAAAAGAGTTGGAGATATTAGGAGAGAAAACATGCTAACCTAGTTACTTCATTACTACTGTTATGAAAATGTTTTCCTGTGCAATGTTAAACTATGGTTTCATTAGTGGTTTCTAAGGTGGATAGACTTGAATAGGCATATTTAGTCTATCCTATTGTAACAACCCGAGCTTCAGGTCAACGTCTATCCCGAGCTAAGATAATTATTTTTGCTACGTAAATAATTATAGTCGTTTATGCTATATAAGGTTTGATGAGAATTTCCATTTATAGGGTAATTTCATGCCGTGATTGAATTTCTAATTGTTTATAGCATCTAAGAAAGACAGAAAATTTTATTTTGTTGCTCCGAGAGCGTAAGTATGTTATTTTTACATTTTATGGTGTTTCCCTGAGTTTTCGTAAAAACCGTGTTTAAAGGTCGTGTTTTACGAGGTTTAACGATTTATTAAACGTTTTAAAGTAAAATTAGTGGGACAGGTTTAAAATTTTTATAAACGTGGTGTGACCCGAGTCTTTGGTCAATTTTAAATAAATGAAATAAAGCTTTGTACTAGTTTTAAAAGAGATTAAGGATGGAGGGACCTAAATTGCCAAAAATGCCAAAGTTTCTTTCTATAAATACAAGCACCAACACACACATATAAGATTTTTACAAAAAAAATCACTCCCCCTCCCTTTGCTCTTGTTCGACCGGACACCACCACAAACACCCCATTTCCAGCTTATTTTCTGACATGCAATTAAATCAAATTATATCATCTTAATCCTTGTTTCAAAAGCTACAAAACCCACTAATAAAACCTCACATGCAATAAGATTTGAAGAAGTTGAATTTTTGGTGTGTTCTTGGTAATTTCGAGTATAAGAGGGTGTTTAGATTAGCTAGATTGTTGTTATTTTTAAGTTGGTTGTTTGAAAAAGGTTTTGGTTGTTGGGTTGAGCTTGCGTCTGAATCTAAGCACCAGGAAAACAAAATTTGATTTTCTTGATAGCATTGTAAGCTTCTAGTTATGTTTCTTGTTTGATTAAAGTGATATATTGCGTGTATTATGATTATTGTTAGATGATTCAAGTGTGGAAAATATTGAAAGCGTGTTTTGTTATTGAATAAGGTTTGATGGTTTTGGTATAGTTATATAGACTAGTTAAGCGTATTTTGATAGTCGGATTATGTCAAAAATGTCGTTTTCATAGGTTTTGGGTTGACCATGTTTGACCAGAAAGTTTGACTTGACCGTAGCAAGTTGAGAAATTTTTGAAATCTATTTTAGGTTTTTAAAAATGATAAAGGATGTTCTAAGGTTCGTTTTGATATAAGGTGGGCCTTGTAACTCATAAAAACGAACGTTTTACGGCCGAGTCAAGTTTGGGTAATTTTTGTGGTAAAAAGTCAACCACGAAGTTTGACTTTTGAAAGTCAAACTTGTGTAAACTCTTAAATAAAGTCTATAATAAGCAAAGGGTTCGTAATGTTAGCTAATTGATAACGAAATATGAAGTTTGGATTATATTATCCTTACTTTTGGTAACTTTCTAAAAATGAAAACTTTATGGGAAATGTTGTAATATTGTTAAGTGCATCAAAGTGAAATGTCTTACATGTGTGTTCTTAATATGCCGATTTCTTTGGATGTGATAGTTGGGTTCCTTGAGCCGCTGGCTAACAAGAATTCCGTTAGAAGTGTTGTTGTGAAACTTGTATTTGCGGCTTCATGTTATCTTATTTGGAAGGAACGTAATGATCGTTTGTTTTCTCATAAAAAGAAATCCGTGGATCAGATTGTGGAGTCCATTATAACTACCATTCGTTTAAAGCTTCTATCGTGTAGGTTTAAGAAGACGGAGAATGTGCAGCGGCTTTTTCAGATTTGGAAGCTTCCTAGCTCTCTCATTAATTTGTAATGTCTATATTTTTGTTTTTATGTAATAATGGCTGGTTGTGGGGTGCCTCTTGTACAATGAGGTGGTTCTTCCACATTGGTGTTTTGGGGTATGTATTGGTCTAGTTGACGTTTTGTGGCATGTCACAAGCGTTTTTAGTGGGTGTTCAAGCTTTTGCTTGAGGTTAATGTGGTACCTCTGCCACATTCCATTGTTCTGAACTTATTTGATGTGATTAATATATTTTACCTGGGTAATCCCCTTTACCCAAAAAAAAGTAAAATGTTTTGCGTCGCACTTGAAGATTGTAGTATATGATTGTATATACGTAATTGTAATATATATACTAGTTTCAAAACCCGCCTGATGGGCGGGTATGACTTGTGCGTATCCTTGGATATATTTTACAGAACGTTTAATGAAATACGAACAATGTTAAATTCCAATAGAGTGAATAACGAATACAAAATACATGAATAATAATCCGATAAGAGGAAAAAAAACCTTAATAAACTATCCGCATTTACAAAGTATATAGTACCAATTAAAATTCGATATAAAGCTTCTTTATACACAACGTTGGTCGTGGAATTGGTATAATTACCGTCTGTATCACAACATACAGTATGAAGTTAATTCAAATTCAATGAGATACTATGCAAAAATAAAGTTATGAATACATATAGTTTACAACTCACAAATTGGTCTAAAGCTACAACTCCAAGTGTCATTTCGTGATCCTTTTTTAATCTTAAAATGATGTTGCAACTCCAAGGGTCATTGTGTGATCCTTCTCTGTCTCATTTGAGATTCATTCCTAACCGATCACAAGTGCTTTTAGTCCTCATCTGGTGCAAACTTGAGAGACATTTATTCTTCCTTTACATATAGCAGTCTAATTATGGATTTTCTCTTAGTACTTGCTTACCATTCTTCGAACAAGAAGCATACTTCCAACCCGCTTCCTAAAAAAAATAGTCAACAAAGCGATTAACTAATCATGAATAAGATAGTAATTTATAGAAAGTGCACAGATTAAATTAACATGTACCATAAGATTTGATTCTCATATGTTCATCGTACATATAACTTGTCTAGTAGAGAATGGATTATGAAAGTTAAAATCATCAACAAGGGACCTCTACCAGCATGTTATCTCTATCAGCACAAAAAATATGTCTTGAAACATAGTTAACGATACAGTAAACCTGCATTTTATCAGAGCTTAAGATCACCTGCAAGATAATAGTTGTATAAAGTAGTTAGATTCGTTATCGTCCATAATTATTGCAGCTTTCTTAACCTTGGAAAAAAATATGTGAAAGGTAACTCACGCGAATAATCATATCTTGATTGAACACTATTCACTTGCATCACAGTCAATTTGAGATCCCTTATGAATTTCAAGTAAATGAATAATGTAAGTGCCTTAAAAGCGGTTTTTTTAATATGTGAAGAACGTAAGCAAGAAGCACCAGAATTTCAATGATAGAGATACTTTCGTTTGGTAATTGCAAGACCAACAAAAGAAATCTTGATCCGAGTGCTCTATACTTAAGAGTACCTCATACATTAGCGAAACCACATCCATCCCGATGGCGGCATCTCAAACACTATGAGCTGAAAAAGAAAGTAGCATAGTGAACTCTCAACTACATGATAAGTATTTGATGTAGAGGACTCACTCATTTTTTATAGCTAAATGCAGTGATTGCACAACTTACTATCTGTGTTTATGAGGTCTCTGCTCAATGCTTGTCCTGCTTAATGAAGAACCTGATCTAATGCATTCAACCATCTTCCAAGTACCATAAAAAATATGACACTTATGTAGGCGACTACTCCTTTCAGCAGCAGTAAGTTTGCTTCAATCTACACAGCAAATCATAATTTAATAATTGAAGTAAATAGCACAATGAAACTAAAGAATTAGTCAACAAAGATTTATGTGTGGTTATCACTCAGAAGTCTTAAATTTAAAAATTTCTAAGAAGCTGCCTCCTGAGTGAATACTCATGTTGTAGTCTGGATAAATAATGCTGATAATAAACAATAGCAATTGATGATTTGTACAACAACATCAAATTGGTTGAACAAGATGTAAAGAATTCCTGTTGTGCAAGTAAGTGGTGCTCAAAACTTAGCTTGTATGAATTAATCCAAGCACTATCAGTACAAATGAGGACAATACTGCTAAACCTGCATATGAAGTTAGTACTGATAGCCCTAAGAATAAACACTTCTTGTCCTCAAGATAGTACGTAACTAACTTCAGAGATAATACTGTTTACTCTCAGCGGAACCAATATTTGGTGTTAAAAATTCATATCAAAAGGGGGGGGGGGGGGGGGGGGGGGGGGGGGGTGAACACCTAGTCCATTAAGAATAATAAAGGAACGACTAAAAAAGAGACTTTTTGAAATCACCATGCATCATATTACTAATTAAGTTTTCAACAAGATGTCCATGAACGTTACCCTAAAAAAGCAAAAAAGTTATCCATTACAACCAAACTGTTTTGAGCAAAGGAGTCAATTTTTATTATTTGATTAAACAAAAATCTAGCGCAATCCTCCTTTTTGTGCTACCAAGCGCCGAACTTCAAATACCTTGAGATGAAACATGCTAAAAAGTCAACAAAACGTTGAGTGAATTCATAGGTTTTCTAAGTGATTGAAAAAGAGAACCACAAGCATAAAAGATAATCAAAAGCATCATATAGACTTGTGGGCCAGACAAGCTATTAACCAACAGTTGCATTGAGCTCGTGCCACCGATCCCATCGACTAAAATTCCATATACAAGTAATAATAATGATGATAATTCAATGAATGCCCCCAGGCTAGGTATTTCATCATATACCTACTACAATTCTTCATACAATATGTCCGTACATTGGGAGTGCTCACTATTCGGATCCAAACCCCAAAAACCAGACCGGGTTGTGGGTCAAGCCCATAACGCTATTAATTGTATAAGCGGCTACCCATTACAATTAGTTAACGGCTCACGGATGGGTCTTATGAAGAAATCTACTCAATGCAATATTTATTAAAAAGGGAAATATTATAATAATATATTCTTATTTTTAAATAGGTCGCATCTATCTTCGCGTCCCTTTACTCGTGATTTCATGATTCGACATTTTTTCTTCTACTCTTCGTTATTCATAGCGTCTGCTTTTCAAATATTTTTCTTAACCACCCGCAGGGTATAATGCATGCTAGTTTTATAAACGAACCAAGTAAGATTTTTTCTTGTATGCTTGGACCGTATGTAGGATCTGTTTCTGATAGCTTTCTTCAAAATACCCTAAACGGTAGAGCCCGTTAACTACCTGTGATGGTTAGCTGCTCATAAACAGATTAATAACTCTAATGGGCTTGACAACCGGTCCATTTTTGGGGTTTTGGATCCGATTATGAGCACTCCCAATGTACGACATAATGTAATGAAGATTTGTAGTAGGGTATATGGACGAAATACCTAACTTTGGTCATTAAATGAATTATCAATATTATAATTTGTAAATGGAATTTCATCGATGGGATCGGTGGCACGATCTCAATGTTAAAACAACGTAGGTTAATAAATTGCTTATCGGCCCACAATCTATAAGATGCATAATGAATATTATAATGCTTGTGTTCACTCTTATCACTTATAAAACCTATGAATTCACTCAACTTAGTGTTGACTTTTTAGCATGTCTATCTCAGGTAATTAAAGTCCGGAGGCAATAAAAAGGAGGATTTTTGATAGATTTTGTTTATCAAATATTAAAAATTGACTTCTTTGCTCAAAAACAAGTTTGGTTGTAATGGATAACTTTTTATGTTTCTTTTGGGTAACATTCATTGGAGGCACTCTGTTGAACTTTAAAGTTAGTTAATATGACGCTAAGTGGCACAGCGGAAGCGTGGTGGGCCCATAACCCACAGGTCTCAGGATCGAAACCTGGCTTTGATACCAATCTTTAACACCCCTAAATTTACTCGCAGCGGAACCAATATTTGGGTGTTAAATTCATAGCATAATAGTCACACGAATATAAAGAACGACTCAAAAAGAGACGTTTTGAAATCAACATGTGTCATATTACTAATTTAAGTTTCAACAAGATGTCCCATGCACTTTACCCAAAAGAACAAAAAAAGTTATCCATACAACAAAACTTAGTTTTTTGAGCCAAGGAGTCCTTTTTTTAGTATTTGATAAACAAATCTAGCACCAATCCTCCTTTTGTTGCCTCCAATCCTCCTAACTTCATTACCTGAGATAAACATGCCTAAAAAGTCAACAAAACTTGAGTGAATTCAAGTTTTATAAGTGAATAAAAATAACACAATCAATATATAGTATTCATAAGCAACAAATAGACTATGAGGGCCAGACAAGCTATAAACCAACAGTTGCCTTGAGCACGTGTTCCACCTATCCCATCGACAAAAATCCATATACAAATAATATAAAAATGAATTTCAAAATAATCCCCCAGGCTAGGTATTTCGTCATAGACCAAACTATAAATCTCAATACAATATGTTTCGTACATTGGAGTTGCACACTAATCGGACCCAAACCCCAAAAACGACCGGTTGTCAAGCCCATAACGCTATTAATTGTATGAGTGGCTACCCATCACAGATAGTTAACGGCTCACGATTGGGGTCTTATGACAAAAGCTACTCAAGCAATAAAATCTTCACATACGGGTCCAAGCATACAAGAAAAACCTACTTGTGTTCGTTTTATAAGACTAGCATGCATCTTCCTCGCGGGGTTTAAGAAAAATATTTGAAAAGCGAGGCTATGAACTCACCGTAAGTCGAATAAGTGACGAGGATCGAGAAGCTGAATATATGGATCTTGAGAGAGGATCACCACATCACCGACAACTATAGGATTGTGCCCGCGACTTAAGATGAAATACAAGGTAAACCATATGAAAGATAGTTTGAAGAGTATGGGATATGTTTCTAAGATATGCACTACATCGCACCTAGATTTAACCAAGGTATTTTTACTCTCAAATTGTGTATGACCTGATCTTATATGTGTATTTTAACATCTACCAAGTTTCGCCATCTAATTCCAATTTTTGATATGGTTAACTATGCATTTTACAAATTTTAGGCCAAGACATAAAAACTGAAATCTGTAATTGACTCATGGTCATGACTTGTATCTCCAAATCTAATAAATGGTAACAAACACATGGCTATCACTCCTGGAATCACTTGAAAGTCTAGTTTTTCAAAACTTTAACCCAACAAACAACCCATTTACCAATCCATGTAAAATGGAATTATATACTAACCGTAATTCGAAACCAAAGTTGACTGAATTCCTAACTATTTACGGAAAAAGACAATAAATACCGAATCTATATATAGAAATGATGTGAGGACCAAATGATGGAGCTTCCCCTAAGATGTATAGTACTGTCCCTTTCTTAAAAATCAAACTTTTAGTTCAAAAACATGGAAATTAACGACGTTTTTCTAATCAAAGTCCAAGACTTGACCTATTTTTGTATTTTGACCATAACCCCACATCCGGATAATTGTTTATCGCATCCAACTATCAACATTATGCAAAGACATATATCTATGAACCATATAAATATAATACACCAATTACCATCACCAATATGCTCAACAAGAAACTTCAAACTGATTATCAAACTGAGATGTGTAATCAACTGCTGAAGCTTATGGTAAAGCAGCGAAAAGGAAAATGAAAGGTTTGAATGCATCTTCCTGAAGTGTGATGAAGACTTTTAAAGAAGAAACTTGAAGATTCAGAAGATGAACATCAAGTTTAGGGGAGGATTGTTGGGTCTTAAAAGACTTCATGGATTCTTAGAAGTTACTGCTGCTCAGGTACATAATGGAAATTATGCTAAGTGGTTAGTACTGGTAGTATAATGTTACCACTGCTAGTTACTACTGTTAGTATAATTTAGTACTGATAGCATAAAGTTACTGCTGTTAGTTGAAGTTAAGACTGCTCAGTGTTGAAGACTAAAATATAAGCTAAGTAGTTAGTGCTGTTAGTAGTAAAAGTTAAGACTGCTAGTACAGGTTACTACTGTTAGTGTATATTAGTACTGCTAGTACTAATATTACTACTGCTTATGTTTATTAGTGCTGCTGGTGGAAAGATTACGACTGTTTGAAGACTTTCTACTGTCAAGAGGATAAAGACGAGTTAAAGAGATAAAGATTGTTTGGAGAACAAGAATACGTGTGAAGATAAGTGTTGAGATATTTATGTACAAGATATACATGTATTTATTTAGAAGATTACGTTTATGTTTAGAAAAGATTGAGATATCTTAGGAATATATTGTAAGCCGACTAGGACTCCTTAGTCTATAAAAGGAGGCTCTAGGGCATTAGTTGAGATATCTCTAACATCTCAAAAACACGTCTATCACATCTATCATCACAAACACACATACACAGATCCAGAGATTAAGAGTCTTGTAAGCTTCAAGGTTGTAACCCTAGTACTAAGATAGAGTACTCATATTATTATCATTAATAATATTGAAGCATTTTGTAACATCGTGTGTTCATTCATTCATATTCACTATTCCATTGATATATCTTCTAGATATTAAAGAGTAGATTCCGCATACTCTTCGATATACACACAAAGTTTCTATCAGTGTTATTTTGGATTTATCCAAGGTAACATACTCTTTACAAGGTAAGGAATCGATCTAGGTTTGGGATCAACAAGTGGTATCAGCGCTTTTGCTTTGAGAAACTTTGATCTAGAAGACATGGAGCTTGAATCTACAAATAGTGGTCCTACTGCAAAGTTTCCCATACTCAAATTGGGGGAGTATGAGATGTGGGCTATAAGGATTAAGCAATACTTTCAGATCCAAGACTATGCACTTTGGGAAGTGATAGAAAATGATGATTCATGGGTCTCAATATCTCAAACAACTAAGGAGAATGGGATAACAATTTCAAAGATGTCTACACCTGCAACTGCAGAAGAGAAGACAAAGAAAAAGAATGATGTCAAAGCTAGGGGTTTGTTACTCATGGCACTCCCAAATGAACATCAGCTAACATTTAGTCAGTATCCAGATGCTAAATCTATGTTTCCTGCCTTTAAAACAAGATTTGGAGGTAATGCAGCTACCAAGAAAACTCAGAAAACTCTCTTGAAGCAACAATATAAGAATTTCAGTGCAACAAGTGTAGAGTATCTTGACTCTATTTTCAATAGGCTACAAAAGATAGTCAGTAGGCTTGCTATCTTGGGTATGATCATTGCCCAAGGAGATTTAAACTTAAAATTTTTAAGCAGCTTACCACCTGAGTGGAATACTCATGTAGTTGTTTGGATGAATAAGCCTGAGATTGAGACTATGAGTATAGATGATTTGTATAACAATTTCAAAATTATTGAACAAAAGATAAAGAAAACTGTTGGTACATCCAGTGGTGGTCAAAACTTGGCCTTCATGACTGCACCAAACTCTAGCAGTACCAATGATGCTAACACTACTTATTCACAAGTTAGTACTGCTAGCCCTAGTGTTAATACTGCCAGTCCACAAGTTTGCACTGCAAGTGTCAAAATCTGATTTAGATGTTGGAGCATCATTGTTAACAATTACCGAAAATTCATTCTTGAAATCTTTAAAGTAGTCTAAATCATCAAAATAACTGACCGTAATCTCGGGTGGCGGAAATAAAGTCATATTAACTTTATCATTATCATTTTCCGAATCCGTTTTTAAATCGTTGACATAAATTATTTTGTAAGAAAATGAATTTTTGTCGAAAATTACCGGCATTCTTCCATCACCGATTCGTCAAACGATATCTAGAAGACGATTTCATTGGTTTGTTAAGAGACAACTTAATCGTAGGCTCACACAAGAAAGGGGTTGCCCCCCTTTCTCAAATGTTAACGTTTCATTAAAGACTATAGCTGGGAATTCAGTTTCAACAGATCTGAGGTCGTGAACGTCTTTATCATACCAGATCTTACCATACCTAGCAGTTTCCCAGTTAAACACTTTCCAACGTTTTCGAGCTTTTTCTTCCTCAAGCCTCATATATACTCCTCCATAGTAATGTTGGGGTCATCCATTTTAACCTGTAATAATTTTGCTAGGAAGGAAAACTGTCAAATAGCTTAATACGCCGTATTTAGTGAACTGAATAAGCCGTACTGATGATAGAGTCAAATACGTTGTATTGGTTAAAAAAAATTATACGCTGATATTCAGAGCCAAGGTTATAGAGAACTAGGTTGCATATTTTACCTAGACTATAACTGTTTTCACAAGCATTGCATCACATCAAACTTTTTCAATGTGCATACACATTACTTGCTTACATTACTTGATTACATGACAAATATATATACATACATATATACATATATGGTTACATTCCCTTACGTATATTATTCATTTATTTATATAAGAGTTATTTATATAAATACTAGAACTTTTCTCAAAGACATTGTGAATGACATGATGGTCCTTAAAATTTTTCATGACTTTACACACTACGGTTTTACATAACATTGAAACATGTCAAAGTCCGCCTATCCTACTAGTTACCTTATCATGCAACTTTGAATTAAACACCCGCCTCATACTGTTGAAACACCTACGTCATCTTGTGACCCGTCTTATCTAGTAAAACCTAAGTTGGAACCATCATAGACTCTATTTCCTTTAAGGAATTCACGTTATACTTCCTTTTACATGTTCGTTGTAATGTGTGGATGATTTTAAATTATCTATCAAATTAATGAGTCGTGAAAATTTCGTCAATTTTATTTCAATTTTCCATTTTTCATGCAAACCACTCTCTGAAGCATTATAACTTTATTAAACATTTTACTATCACATGTAAACCATTTTACTATCGTTGACAAATTATTTTACTATCGTAAAATAAACTAACATCATATTTTTACCTTATGGAACTATTTTGTTTCCATCGCATAAATTATTTTACTATCTTGAGCTATTTAGATATTGTCTTATTAATTATCAT
This sequence comes from Tanacetum coccineum, assembly GCA_026074375.1. Classification (NCBI taxonomy): domain Eukaryota; kingdom Viridiplantae; phylum Streptophyta; class Magnoliopsida; order Asterales; family Asteraceae; genus Tanacetum; species Tanacetum coccineum. Next base: position 19,029 of record BQNB010002000.1, on the reverse strand, counting down.
ATGGTCATCTCATAAATCATTTTGTTATCCTCTTATAAACTACTTTGTTTTCTTATCTTGTGAATTATTTTCTCACACTGTAAACCATTTTGACACTACTTTATACATAACACTATTTTGACGAAAATGAGCATCGCATCGTTAGACCTCAAATATACATAGCCTGATCACCTATGTATAATTCAGGAAGGACCATTTCATGATAAGAGTAATCACCATAAAACTTTTGTCAATAATCCATTTTTACTTACATCCTTGAAAAGCAAAGTTTTGTGTGCGTATTCATAAAATGAGTTTACTTAGAGAACTAAACTATTAACCATAGCAAACTACGTATACCTTTAACGCCACCTCACTATATAAAGTCGACATCATCTTATATTAAATCCTAAGCCGAAAAGTCAAGACGCATCACTAGTCGCCCTAGGACAATTCGCCATCAAATTTGCTCGCCATTAAGGAATTCACTAAATCACCCATTCAACGGCGACACAATGCCATAGAACTTAGTATTGGTAATGCCATCAAAGGTATAAAATCCGTTATCACCCTAGAAAAGAGAATGTTATAACTAACGCTTTAAGCCGAAAGGAACGGATAAGACCACTAGGATTCAATTTAGTCATCACAATAAATTTGAAACTTGAACGTTTAAGCAGAGGCAATTAAGGAGAAAAATGTCGAGGATGAAAAATCTTAAGTGGTATATACAAGGATTTGAAACCCGTCCCAATGAGACTCTCTATATTAAGAAAACAAAATTTGTTACCACGTTTTTGGATGATTAAAAATAAGTAATCCACAACAAGTAACTGCACCTTGATAACATCAAATATTTAATACTTTTTGGTGGCAAAATACCCCCTATATTACTTGCAAATGTTTCACTAACACTTGAAAATGAGATATTTTCTATCATTTTGTAGTTTTCAAGTAAAATGCAGGAAAGTGACAAGAAACAAGGGAAAAAAGACTCAAAGTGTAAATATTTGAAGAATGTTACAGCGCAACACCAAATATGGTTACGTCGTAACATATATTAAGCAAGTACGAAGATCAAGGACAAGGTTACGGTGTAACACCATATCTAGTTACGCCGTAAATAAGAATTTGGAAGGAAATCTAACCCAAGATGGGGTTACAGCGTAACACCCCTTATGGTTAAGCCGTAACCATGAAGATCTACAAATATGGAAGGAATATCACGTACTTATGGACATTATTTAAAGGTTACGGCGTAACACCATATCTGGTTACGCCGTAACAACTGCTTAAATATGGAATGTCGTGTAAGAAGGTCACGACGTAACACCTTTATCAGTTACGCCGTAACAGGTTTGATACCTATAAATAGAGGCCTCCTTCAAGCTATTCTGACATTACTTCCTCCACAACCAATTGGAGAGGCGACAAAGGCTTCCAACCTTCGAAGAATTCCACCTGAAGTCCAAGGTAGATCACACTTTACTTACTTTTTGTATTTAATCGTTCAAATACGAATACTGTAAGAATTATGAGCATTCAATCTATGATTACTTTTATTTCTTGCTGTGTTTCCGTTACCATGAGCGGCTAAGCACTTAAAGTGCTGGCCTAGTTATGTAATTACTGATGTTATGATTGTTTCCTGTTAAATTATGGTTTCGTTAGATATTCCTTGACTATCGTGTAACCCTGGGTTTTGGTAGTACGGGTGGTTTGGACCTGGCTTGCCCTATTATTAGATTATCTAGTCAATATGGGATCCATCGGGTACTAGGGAGGATCCATGACTCCGACCCCTAGTGTAGGAACTAACCGGTCTTCGCACTTATCACTCAATATACTTAAAAAGCACAGGAACTCTTTCAGAGAGGGTTAATAATCTGTATAGGTTATTAGATCAGTTTTGGAAATAGTTGGGATTAATGACTACAACCTGGATATCCTACCTCCTATATGATTTGGACTGAGTCGGAATCGCGGGAAGTATATGATAGACTATATATGCTTATTCAAGTCTATCGACCATAGAAACCACTAATGAAACCATAGTTTAACATTGCATAGGAAAACGTTTCATAACACTAGTAATGAAGTAACTAGGTCAGCACGTTTTCTCTCCTAATATCTCTAACTCTTTTATTTTTAGTATTTTATTTTATTGTTATTTTTAATTCCTTTCAATTCAAATCAAAAACCATTTTATTAATGTGACATTTCAAATTAAAACTAATTACAACTTAGCTCTTGGGACGACTTCGGATTTACCATTCTATACTTATAATATGATTGGTTCAACCAACGATCGGGTATCTCTGCCCGTTAGTTGCTTGTCAGGTAGATGAAGTTTTTAATAAATTTACAAACATGGTAAATATGTATTTTAAAAAAAAATACGCATCAAGTTTTTCTCGCCGTCTAGCCGAGGATCCTACAATTAGTAATAATTTGAATTTCTATATATATTTCCTTTTGTAAATATATTCTGCTAGTTTTTCTTGTAAGTTTTCAGATATGGAAGATGATGTAGACATTAGCGCGCTCACCATGGAGCAGTACATAGCTTTGATTCGAGATGACATTAAACCAGGCATAGTGAATCCCAAGATTGGTGATGACGTGAAATTTGAGATAAATGCAAACTTTATGAGGGAATTAAGACGCAAACTTTTCGCAGGCACCGATAATGAAGATGCTTACAAACATATGCGTACGATATTTGGGATTGTGGATCTCTTCCACTTCCTTGGCGTCACTCACGATGCAATTATGCTTAGGTATTCCCAATTACACTCAAGGGACGAGCCTTGAGATGGAAAAACAGGCTTCGAGCAGGGACAATCACTACATGGGATCTCCTTAAAAAATAATTTATTTGGAGATATTGTCACCTTTTCATAACTGCCAAGAAATTAGATGAAATCCGCAATTTCAAGCAAGAGAGGTACGAGACATTGTATCATGCTAGGGAAAGATACAATGATCTTCTTTACCAATGTCCGCTGCAAGATCTGAACTGTCAACAGAAGGTTCATATCTTCTACACTGGATTAGACATCTCCACCCGCAAAATTCTCGACTCTAATGGGTTCATTCCTCTGATGACACCAACACAAGCCCTAGAATCAATACAAGTCATGGCAGACCATTCGCATAACTGGTATGAGGAAACAACCACTAGGGAAAGAATCAACGATGTCCTGGACAACGTTGATACCATTCACGAAAGTTTCAAGGGGCAACATCTAACCAAGGAGTACCCTCTCAAAAAAGAGGACGAGGCAATCAAGCCTAGCAGATATATGGAATCCTTGAAAGGAACCATCATCAAATTTTACGAAGACACAATTAAAAAACAGATCGCGGATGATGAAAGGATGAGGAAGATCCTTGAAAACACAGAATCAAACATAGGGGCACTTAAAACTAGAACAAAGAACCTACAGGAAAAAGCTTATCAATTAACCCATAAAGTCCTCACTAATACAAGAGAAAAAGTCAAGGCAATAACGACAATGGATAAGGAAAACACGAAGGAGCCGGTTCCTCGTGAATTACCACCTACGTTGTTTCTAAGACATTTGAAGGAACAAATGGGTAGCCCTTACAGTACTCGCGAAACCGTTCGCATGATTGGAAATCCTGAGGAAATTCATAATGTGAAATCTCAGGAAGAAGAAGGGGACATGGATGTCGGTTAGGAGATTTCAAGCAAGGATGTAGAAAGGCTGAGGCAATTTCTAACACCTACCATACATACTTTACCTAACCTTGAACCAGTAGTGCAACCATATATACCACTGGGACCAGTCCATGATAAGAATAAAATTGTAAGGGAAAAGGAACAGGATTATGATATTCCTCTAAATGATAGTGTAAAGCAACCTTTGACCCCCCAGATGGTTCACATCACACCACCTGACGACGATTATGTAGCACCGACTACAAATCCTATGTCTAACAAGCAATTAAACAAATTCGAGGAGGAATTTTCTCATATTACAAAGGTTACCAAAAAATAAAATGATAACCCTGTTATAAAAACATATGATTGTGAGACTTTCATTCGGAAATTACTACACCAAGTAAGCCAATCATCAAGGGAAATGAAATTTCAACAGCAGTATGGTTCTAAATTGTCATTCCCCTACCCAGTAGCAAATTATGGTGTTTATTGCTACTCTCACTCGCACTTAATCTCAAATGAGGGAAGGAACACTTTATTACTTAGCAAATAAGGTGGAGTCAAGCTCATGACTCAAACAAAAACAAGCGCTTTGTGGGAGGCACCCTATGACTATATTTCATTCTGCATATTAGTTAGTTTGTATGTTTTCAACTTTGTTTTGCAGGATCCAACAGCTAGCAGGCATTTATCGAGACCAACTCAACTATTAATCATGTGGTAACCTTGCTGAATCTGCAGCAGTTACGGCGTAACGAATTTAGTTTACACTGTAACCACTGCAGTTACGACGTAAACCATTTCATGGTTACGCCGTAACACCTTAAAACTTAAAATTTTCACCTCTTGATTACGACGTAACTACTGAGGTTAAGCCGTAACCTCCTTCTGAAATCCTAAAAATTTAAGTTTTAAACATGTCTAATCCAACCTTGTTATAACATAAATAAGACATTTGTGGGTATGTTCTCTGGAACCCTCACAAGACTAAACACCGTCCCACTTGGCCGACCAAGTGTTTAAAAGGCTTGTTGCATTATTAAATGCAACCGTGAAATCTATGAAAGTGAGTTAGGTTTGTATTCTTGTACACTTCTCAATTCTTGAAGAAACTGAATTATACGGCTTTGGTTGGTTTTGAGATCATTGTGATCACAGGGGATAAAGAGTTTCTGAGAAGACGGAAATAATCTAAAGATTTCCGCCAAATTTTAAATCTCAAAGCAATGCTCAGGGAGTTTCTTGTCTTAATTCTACTCTTTCCTTTTTATTTCATTTCCTTAATGTACAATAGGGACAATGTACAAATCAAATGGGGGGATGGGAGTATAATTAATACTTGTCGTATGTTTTGCCTTCGATTTTCTAGTTTTCTTTGAAAATTATGCCAATTTTAAAAAATTTGACAAATTTTTCTTAAATAAATAGAATTAATCTTTGCCGAATGCACATTACCCTTTATTATACTTGTTGAGATTTATGCCTAATATTCCGTTTCCATCATATTACTCAAAAATCCACCAAAATATTGAGTGTGCCGGTAGTATTGTAGACTTTAGAACTTGGCATGTACATCATTTCGAGACCTAATTGATTAGCAAGAATAGATAGTTCAAGAAGGAAAAACTTAGGAAATCATCCAAATAGCCTATATGTGTGTGTTTATCGACTTGTTACACTGACTTGTCGACCTCCCGTGATAAACCCTTTTGTTGCACTCATTATTGATGCAGGATACCCCTAGATCACCCATGTTGAGCCAATCTATGTTTTCACCTTACTTTATATGTTTCGTTACACCATTTCACCTTAACCTATCTTATAGTATTTATTTTCTTTGTGTTGAAATCTCTGGCTACTTAAGTCCATGGTTGGGGGAATGGGAACGAAAATTATATGCATTCGTGGAAGACCAATCAGTTATGATCTATAAAGACCCCCCCTGTATCACCACTTTTGACATTGTTTATCTCAAGTGGAGGGATGTGCATATAATATCGGATGTTGCAGGGGCAATAATTAAAGATATAAACTCCTGTAACATTTGCATATTTATCATGAAGAAAATGAAAAAAAGAGGGTGAAACAAAAAAGCCACCCATGTGCTAAACAAAATGTAAATATGGTGCAAAATAAAAAATAAAAAATGGAGCTAGTAGCCCATTATTGCACCAAGACATCTCAGTAATTATGAAAAATGGAGCTAGTAGCCCATTGTTACACCAAGTCATCATAATACTCATGAAGAATGGAGCTAGTAGCCCATTATTGAAGATCAGATTTTCAGACCTAGACTCTTGGACCCATGGATGGACAGTGGCTAGTTATGACAACCTTAGATTACTTTAGACTATTTGTTTTGTGTTTTTATATTAACAACCATTAAATGTGTATCCCATGTCTATCCTAACCCCTTTATCACCCTTTAAAACCATATTACCCTTGTTGCCTTTGAGAATTATTTAGACCCTAATTCTAACTGGTGCAGATTTGTGTACTTTCCAAGCTTATGATAGAATACATGCTATGACTGTGCAATTGAGCGATCACCCCGAAAATGAAACACTTAGACTAGTGGAGAGCTGAGTGACTTTTTATCCCCTTTTCGTGAGGTGTTCAACTTTGATGTTTTCTAGCATAAGAGTTTTATAAATTCATTTCTTGAAGTTATTCTCGAGAAATCTTTTTATGAAATGTTCTAACAGGTTCTACTTGAGGGCAAGCAGAAGTCAAGTGGGGGGATATTTGATAACATCAAATATTTAATACTTTTTGGTGGCAAAATACCCCCTATATTACCTGCAAATGTTTCACTAACACTCGAAAACGAGATATTTTCTATCATTTTGTAGTTTTCAGGTGAAATGCAGGAAAGTGACAAGAAACAAGGGAAAAAGGACTCAAAGTGTAAATATTTGAAGAATGTTACGGCGCAACACCAAATATGGTTACGCCGTAACATATATTAAGCAAGTACGAAGATCAAGGACAAGGTTACGGCGTAACACCATATCTAGTTACGCAGTAAACAAGAATTTGGAAGGAAATCTTACCCAAGATAGAGTTACGGCGTAACACCCCTTATGGTTACGCCGTAACCATGAAGATCTACAAATATGGAAGGAAGATCACGTACTTATGGACATTATTTGAAGGTTACGGCATAACACCATATCTGGTTACGCCGTAACAACTGCTTAAATATGGAATGTCGTGTAAGAAGGTTATGGCGTAACACCTTTATCAGTTATGCCGTAACAGGTTTGATACATATAAATAAAGGCCTCCTTCAAGCTATTCCGACATCACTTCCTCCACAGCCAATTGGAGAGGCAACAAAGGCTTCTAACCTTCGAAGAATTCCACCTGGAGTCCAAGGAAGACCACACTTTACTTACTTTTTGTATTTAATCGTTCAAATACAAATACTATAAAAATTATGAGCATTCAATCTATGATTACTTTTATTTCTTGCTGTGTTTCCGTTACTATGAGCGGCTAAGCACTTAAAGTGCTGGCCTAGTTATGTAATTACTGTTGTTATGATTGTTTCCTGTTAGATTATGGTTTCGTTAGATATTCATTGACTATCGTGTAACCGTGGGTTTTGGTAGTACGAGTGGTTTGGACCTGGCTTGCCCCATTATTAGATTATCTAGTCAATATGGGATCCATCGGGTACTAGGGAGGATCTATGACTCCACCCCTAGTGTATGAACTAACCGGTATCCGCACTTATCACTCAATATACTTAAAAAGTACATGAACTCTTTTAGAGAGGGTTAATAATATGTATAGGTTATTAGATCAGTTTTGGGAATAGTTGGGATTAATCACTACAACCTGGATACCCTACCTCCTATACGATTTGGACTGAGTCGGAATCGCGGAAAGTATAGGATAGACTATATATGCTTATTCAAGTCTATCGACCTTAGAAACTACTAATGAAACCATAGTTTAACATTGCACAGGAAAACGTTTTCATAACAGTAGTAATGAAGTAACTAGGTTTGCACGTTTTCTCTCCTGATATCTTCAACTCTTTTATTTTCAGTATTTGATTTTATTGTTATTTTTAATTCCTTTCAATTCAAATCCAAAACCATTTTATAAACGTGACATTTAAAATTAAAACTAATTACAACTTAGCTCTTGGGACGGCCTCGGATTTACCATTCTATACTACCCACGATCGGGTTCTCTGCCCGTTAGTGCGTTGTCAGGTAGATCGAGTTTTATAAATTTAAAACTTGATAAAAATATATTTTAAAATAAAATACGCATCACACCTCTTCACCAACACTATTTCGGAAGGCAACTCAACCTGAATTTCGGGACGAAATTCTTTTAATACGGGGAGACTGTAACAATCCGCCTTTTCACATCATTTTACGTCAATAAATATTCAACTATTTATTTTGAACTTTTACACGTTCACTTTTAATTTTCAACGTTTAGTTAAATCGCGCAGGGTCGGTTCTGAGGTTTTTGATGCCCGGGGCAAACCGACTAAAATATGCCCTCTTATAAACAAAAAACACACGATTTTTTAGGGGTTTAGAACCTAGTCAATTAAGCTAGGCGGCTCATCCTCACGCCTAACTTATTTATTAAGTAAAATGTTATGATACAACGAAATAAACTTTGAATTACACTCTCAACCTATATCACCTAAAACGATGTCTTCGTGCATTTCTTGAAGCAAATTCATCGATTATCTTGTCATAGTCGACATTTGCTAAAAATTTACTTTCTATACTCAATATTGTCAACCCATTGCGCCTCTCTTGACTCATCGTACTCCTTAAATAAGACTTCAATATCTTTAATTTTGAAAAACTTCTTTCCGCGGATGCGACCGTGACTGGTATTGTTAGTAAAATCTTGTATGCAAGTAAAACATTTGCAAACATATCCATCTTCTTTGTAAACTCCATGATTTCAATAGATGAACAAGGTCTTTCTCCATCAAATGCTCCATTAGGCAACATCTCCTGCAAAATTTGTAACTCAATAAACAAGTCTTTACCATCGATATCACAATCTTCATCATTTGGTAAAGCAGATTCAAGATTTAAACAACATTCTTTCAAGTTAGCATCATCCAAACAAGCTAACTTTGATGCATCAAACATGAAACCAAAAATTGATTCAAAATACTTCATTTGTTCAAATCTACTATTTAATTGTACTAGAGCCATATCAACTAAAACAAGAAAATAATCAGTTCTAAATTGTTCTTTAGCAGATTGTTGTTCTCTTTCAGTATTCGGAATCTCATCAAATTGTTTTTCTACAAAAATCACGTTTTATAGTAAACTCAGGCTCAATCTCAAGGGTTTCTGCAATTTGTTTAGCTTCACTAATAGCATTGTCTAATCCACTTTCCCTATAAATTTCAAAATAGCTAACCAATCATTTTAAGTTTTTTAATGCGACATCAAGAAGCATATCCTTAGACTGCAACTTCTTACTAACTAAATTAATTTTATATAAAATATCATACCAGATAACCAAACTTAGAACAAATTCAAAACTTAACAATTCATCATTTACCAATGATTCGACATTTCTATACACTAGTCCATCATCACTTACTTTAGATAATTTTAATAAAGTTTTTTTTATTTGGGTAGCTTGTGTTTTTATAGCTTTAACACTATCTATATGACTTTCCCATCTAGTGGCACACAATGATTCTAACGTCAATTCATCAATATGTTCAGGTAAAACACTCCACCGTTTGGTAGAATTAGAGAAAATAGTATATATAGTTTGACATGTTCCAAAAAAGGTTTTTGCTTTATGACAAGAATTTGCCATATCACATAATACTAGGTTAAAACAATGACACTCATCACATAATACTTGGTTAAGACAATGACACCCACATGGCATATAGAAAGCTCTTGGGTTTATATCAAGTAATCTTTTTTGAACACCTTGATGTTTTCTCTTCATATTAGATCCATTATCGTACCCTTGGCCTCTAATATATTTAATATCTAGATTAAGAGATTTTAAAACATCTTGTAACACATTGAAAAGACCCAATCATGTTGTATCCTCTACGACCAAAAACTCTAAAAAAATCTCTTCTACTTTTATAGGAGAACACGACACATCAACACATCTAATAATTAAAGTCATTTGTTCTTGGCGACTTACATCGGGAGTGCAATCCTGAATAGTACTTTGCCTCTTTAATTTTTATAATTATTGCATTTTTCACATAAGATGCCAACATTTCAATTAATTCATTTTTAATCGAATGACTTAGATAATGATAGTGAGTTTCTTTGTCTAGAATTCTACGAAAATGTTCTTTCATGATAGGATTAAACTCAGCAATCATTTGAATTATGCCCAAAAAGTTTCCATTAGACTTTACATGAAGTTTTTCATTTGTTCCACGAAAAGCTATGTCATATTTGGCCAAACATTTGACAACAACAATTATTCTAATTAAAACTTCTTTCCAATGTTCGGTATCTTTTTTATAAGTTCTTGTAAATCTTTATCAATTGTTTGATTCGTATTTAACCTTATCCGCAACTCAGACCAAGTTCTAAAGTTAACCATATGCTCAGAACTATTTTCATGATTCTTTAAAGCTATACTAAGATGTTTCCAATCATTTCTTCCTACATTTGATAATTGACTTTTAGATATCGCAATTTTAAATAACTTACAACAAAAGCAAAAAACCTTATTAAGCTCTTTGGAGTAAACCAACCATTTTCTATCAATAGAATCGCCATTTCGTAGCTTACGTGCATAAAATTCATTAGAAAAGTGTCTACCTATTTTATCTTTTGGATAATCCAAATTAGTTACTCTAATAGGTCATTTGCTTACAAGTTCTTCTTTCATGTTTGAACGTAAACCATCCCAAACTCTCACATCAAAAATATTATAATTAACTTTAGGTAGACTTTCATTAACTTTTTCAGCATGATCTTCATTAACATCCACATCGTCAATTTCATTAGCATCAACATCGTCAATTTCATTAACATCAACATCGTTAATTTCATTAACATCAACATGGTCATTTTTTGAATTTTCATTGTTTATAGGATTTTCAACATTTTCTTCAACATTATTACTATTCTTTTTTTGCCTAACAACAAATGGTTCTAAAGATCAAAATTGAGCTTTATTAGATTCTTCTTCTTTTGCTTTCGTTTTCTATTCTGGGCACCCTGATGGTTGTGAACGACACAACATGGTAGTTTCTAGCGTAAATTATATAATATAAGAGCAAGATAATGAAAATCAAAAAATAAATACGTATAAAATGAATTATGGAATAATATCACTTGGTTAGTTCATCTGACGGTGATGAAGAAATTCACGACTAGAGAATAGAGAACAATATATGATTCAATATTTCAATTGCCTTGATCTTGATTGAATCGAATGATAAATTGATAACCCACTGCAACAATGTTGTGTACATTGTTTTTTTCTTTCCAATGGATTATGTGACTTAATAAATTTCTCAATTTGGTAACTATATATTCCCGAATCACGTCTCTTTTTTTAAAAATGGATTGACTTTGTCAATTTGGAAAATGGAAACTTCCCACAACCACGTCTCATAAATTTGGAAAAATGGTAACTATCTTTTTTTTAATTAAACCTAGACTAATGTAACTTAAGCTAATTAAATGATGCCTCCTCCCTTTGTGTTGCCTTGGGCTGTTGCCCACATGGCCCAATACCAAATTCGGGCTTGAAATCGCGTAAAATAAAAATCAACAATCAACGTAAACCGTCATCAAACAAATAAAAGTTTACGCCAAGTAAGTGTTATATAATTATTACGAAGATAATTTATAACTTTCCATATTTTATTTTTATCAGTTACGTAAAATGTTTACGTTTCGCAATAAAATACATTTAAGCATACACGGAAGCACCAATACCTATCTATACTTCAACAAATACCCATTCTTATACCCAATACCCTAAAACTATATTATTTCTATCCTAAAACTTGGTCTAGCCGAATTTACTTGCAAACACAACAAATAAATCCTAATTCTCCACTAGAGTCACTTCAAACTTATCACCATCATCCTTTTTAACCACATATAAACCTTAAACTCTTAAACCTAGGATAGTAAAGTACCTTCTTTGTCCTCCTTTGTGCTCTAACCGTTCCCTCCTCCTAGGGAGGAGGAGAACACTTGTACTTCTTATGACAAAACTACTCAAAGTCCAAGGTTTTTGTTTAGTAGTTTACTTGGTATTTTCACTATAAAAGGGGAGCTAATGCAAGACTTGTTTCACACTTTTATCACTAGCAAGAATCAAACTTATTCTCTTGTTTCTCCATTTAAAACTTTCGGCTCCAAAATAATTACTAGGGGCTTTCATAGTTTTGAACTTTTCAAGGGTTGCAAGTATACAAGGGTTTATCCAAGAAGAAGTTAGGATTTTTTTAAAAGGATTCTCGGGTTAAGACTTAGAAACTAGGGTTTTATTTTGGTGTTCTTGGTCTTTCCTATTCGAACCACACATCAAGGATTTGTAAGTTTTGCAAAAAACCTAAACTTTGTGAATACTTTAGCTTATTATACCCTAAGTATTGATTTCATATTAACATTTCATAAACAAATTCATTTAAAAAAAGCTACTTAATGAACCATGCGAAATATGGTTCGACTTAAGTGTAGCTTGCTAGAACTCATGTTATTAGAACTTGTGTGGTGCTTAAACACTAATTCCTAGGTAAACAAGAGCTCACGAATAAGCTAGGGATTTATTTGGTTTTTCATTCGACGTACATATATAAGCTAGAGGCCTATAAAAATTATTTTGACAATAAGTAAATGAAAGAAACATAAAACCTTACATTACCTTAAGTTGGCTTATTTTTGAAAAGTATACTTTACTTATTCTCGACTTTACAGCTTATACGACATTTTAAAGTGCTTATTTCATTCGCTTATTTGGTCTTGGACTTGGATTGACCCACACCGAGCCACAATGGGCTCGTAAGCCGACTGTTGGACCGTAGGGTCCAATGGGAGTCGGGTTAGCTTATTTGGTTTGAGCTTATGTGACGAAATACTTATTTCATACTTGTTATTTGCTTATTGAAACCTAAAATAACCTAAACAAGTGCTTAATAGACTTATATTACTCGGCTTATGTTCATAAACTTCATCGAGCCACACTTAGGCCATAAGGCCCAATCCGAGGCTTAATAGCTTAATAATAAGCTGACACGTAAAATGTGCTTGTTTAAAACTTAACAATAACTTAACATTGCTTATTCGGGCCTAAAATGAAATGGTTGGTACTTATAAAAATGGGCCATAAGGTCCAATTAGTGATTTTAGTGCTTATTTATAAGCTAGAGTTTTCTAAAGTGCTTATTCGTTAAATCAATTAACTTAGCGAAACTAAAACGACTTATTAAAAACCTATTCGACTTGGTTTAGCTTATTTTCGAATCGGGTTTAAATTGGGTCGAAGGCCCAATACTTTCAAATTGCTTATTTCGAGCTTATTATAGCTGGCTTATTTAAAATATCCTTTTTACAACTTTTTGAACTTATTATAAGCTTATTTGCTATATAAAACTCGTTAGGACTAAAAATGATATTTTTAGTAACATAGGGACTAAATGTGAAAAATTCGGATAGTAAGGGTGAATATTGCAACAATAATGATTTTGGAAAACTTATATTTACAAACGGGTCATGCCCGATTTTCGTCAAAATTCTATACTTAGTGTATTTTTACGAACTAACGACGAAACATAAATAATAATAAATAAATTATACTTTAATAAGTTATCATCTACTAACTTAGGAAAAATCTAATTAATATATTTATACTTAACAAATATAAATATATAAAATGACGAAATCAATAAATATAAATATTTATTAATATACCGACAATACTTACTACCTCCGTCCTATATTAAGTGTCCAGTATGACTTTTTAAGTCATTTTTCTTCAACTTTAAGTTTAAATATTTTTTGTTTGTGTTATATAAGACTTGATGAAAATTATACCAATGAAAATTCCCTTAAAAAACCTATTCGTATATTGTGCATCAAGTATTATATAACGCAAAAAGAATTATTTAAGGTCAAAGTTGAAGAACAAAGACTCAACAAAGTCAAACTGGACATTTAATATGGGACGGATGGAGTATTATTTACTAAAACTCAACTTGCGATACTTTCTGTATTAATCTTTTGGTTATTTTCGGAACCGGAGATTTCATCGATGTATATTCTTTTGGTAATTATATATATACTTGTACATATGTAGTCATATACTTTTCCAAGAGCCAACACTTACAACAAATTATATTATTTCATATATATATATATATATATATATATATATATATATATATATATATATATATATATATACACACACACACACACACACACACATATATATATATACACACACACACACACCCTTGTATATATTTATATATATATGTACACTAACTAAACCGTCACTTAGAAAACTCTTTAAACTTAAGCACCGCCACACAAGCAACAATGACATGACCACTTATAAACTTGAAAAACTATTCGAACTCACGCTTTGAGTCCTAAACATAAACTTGTAGACTAACACTTGTCGTACTTATCTAGGTCGTGTATCGGTGCCGCTTGTTACCATTACTTGAGCTATTTACTATTGCAGACGACTTCTTACTGAGGTGAGTTTATAGCCCCTCTTTCACTTGTTTTACATTACTTTACAAATCTCGGGGGAGAATACATGCTCGTTACAACTTGTTTATATATTCATTTACAGTCTCTTTTACATACTCTTTACAAACTCGTTTACATACTCACATACATGCTCGCTTTACATATGGACAAAAGTACTTTAAACGTTTACAAATACATTGCTTGCTTTTACATGGGTACTATTACTTTAAAATTTTATGTATTGCCTAAGTAACCGTTAACCTAGTATATCTTTGGGAAGAGGCACCCAGTAGGTCTTTGGGAAGAGGCACCCAGTAGGTCTTTGGGAAGAAGTACCCATATGTATTTGGGAAGAGGCACCCAGTATGTCTTTGGGAAGAGGCAGCCGGTAACTCGGGGTAACTCTTACTGTGCCTTGAATAAAGTGACATACTCTACAAGTCTGAGCCTCAGTTTCATGAACTTTAAGTAATCGTAATCACTCCTTATGTTGCATACTAGGCAATACATACTTGAAACATTTTGTGATATTGTGCGCATTACAATTATCATACTCTTTGAAACATTGCGGTCCAACTTTTATACTTACATTTTCGTGACTATTATAAAGATTGAACTGGTCAAACACACTTTACAAATCTTTGATTTCCAACATTCATGTTTACATTTTCATGACTATTATAAAGGTTAAAACGGTCATACTCTTTACAAATCTTTGATCCAATATTTATACTTAAAAAAACCTATGAACTCACCAACTTTATGTTGACACTTTTAAGCATGTTTTTCTCAGGTGAATAAGATGCTTGGCTTACTTGATGTGCATTGGAGTCTAAACAATACAAGATAACTTTTCAAACGACATTTAAAAGTCGTTCTCTCATAGCTTATGAAAAGGTACTCATGAAGTAACGCTCCCGGACAACATTCCGATGCGACCCAATTTGGGGGTGTTACAGATTGGTATTCAGAGCCAAGGTTATAAAGAACTAGGTTGCATATTTTACCTAGACTATAACCGTTTTTCACAAACATTGCATCACATCAAACTTTTTCAATGTGCATACACACTACTTGCTTACTTGCTTACGTGACTTATATATATATATATATATATATATATATATGTATGTATGTATATATATATGTATATATATATATTTATATATATATATGTATATATATATGTATATATATGTATTTACCTTACCTTGCGTATATTTTACATTTACTTATATAAGAGCTATTTATATAAATACTAAAACATTCCTCAAGACATGGTGAATGACGTGATGGTCTTTAAATCTTTTATGATTTTATATAACACCATTTACATAACATTGAAACATGTCACAATCTGCCAATCCCACTAGTTACCTTATCATCTAACCCCGAGTTGGACACCCGCCTCACACTGTTGAAACACCTACGTCATCTTGTGACCCGTCTTACCTAGTGAAACCTACGTTGGGACTTTCTTTCTTCAACTCCATTTCTTATAGGATTTCATATTCATACTTTCTTTTAAATTTTTATTGAACTATGTGGATGATTTTAAATTATCTATCAAACTCATGTGTCATGAAAACTTCATCGATTTTACTTTAACCCTCTAATTATTTATGCAAGCCACTCCATAAACTATTGTAGCCTTTCAAATATTCTTACAATGACTTTATGAACTATTTAGCTATTGTTTTATAAACTATCTTACGGTCATCTCGCAAACCATTTTGTTGTCATCCTATAAACTACCTCGTTTCTATCTTGTGACTTATTTTATCACACTATAAAACCATTTTGATAATATTATATACATAACGTTAGTTTGACGAAAATGAGCATTGCATCGTTAGTCCTCAATTATACATAGCCTGATCACCTATGTATAATTCAGGAAGGACCATGCCATGTTGAGATTAGTCACCATAAAACTTTTTTCAATAATCCATTTTTACTTACATCCTTGAAAAGCAAAGTTTTGTGTGTGTATTCATAAAACGCGTTTACTTCGGGAAATCGAATTAGTAACCGTGTCAACTAAGTCGACATTTACTCCACCTTACTACATAGAGTTGACATCACCTTATGCCAAATCCTATCTCGAAAAGCCAAGACGCATCGCTAGTCACCCTAGAATAATTCGCCATCAAATTTGATCGCCATTATGGAGTTTACTAAATCACCCATTCAACGTTGACATAATGCCATAGAACTTAGTATTGGTAATGCCATCATAGGTATAAAATCCATTATCACCCTAGAAAAGAGAATGTTATAACTAACGCTTTAAGCCGAAAGGAACAGACAAGACCACTAGGATTCAAACTTTAGTGATCACAATAAATTTGAAACCTGAACGTTTAAGCTAAGGCAATTAATGAGAAAAATGTCGAGGATGAAAAATCATAGGTGGTATATACAAGGATTTGAAACTCGTCCCAATGAGACTCTCTATATTATGAAAACAAAATTTGTTACAACGTTCTTGGAGGATTAAAAATAGTAATCCACAACAAGTAACCGCACCCCTTCACCAACACCATTTCGGAAGGCAACTCAATCTGAATTTCAGGACAAAATTCTTTTAACACGGGGAGACTGTAACAATCCGCATTTTCACGTCATTTTACGTCAATAAATATTCAACTAATTATTTTAAACTTTTACGCGTTTAATTTTTTTTTCTACCGTTTGGTAAAATCGCGTTAAGTAAAAATCAACAATCAACGTAAACCGTCATCAAACAAGTAAAAGTTTACGTCAAGCAAGTGTTATATAATTATTACAAGGATAATTTATAACTTTTCATATTATATTTTTATTGGTTACGTAACGCGTCTACGTTTTGCAATAAAATACATTTAGGCATACCCGGAGGTACCTATACCTATCTATACTCAAACAAATACCCACTATTATACCCAATACCCAAAATTAAATCATTTTTCACTTCTAAAAACTCCAGAACCAGATCCAAGCTTATAAACACATAAATTAATTCATAAAACCCACTAACATCACTTCACTTTAATAACCTTACACCAAGTACTCTTACAAACACACTTCTCTAGTAATTGGCACATCAAAGGTGTCCTCTTTGTACCCTAAACCGTACCCTCCTCCTAGGGAGGAGGAGAAGAAGGTTTTTTTTTCTTACATACTTGTACTCAAACACTAATCCACTTCTCTAATATATTGTTTTGTATGATGGTTATAGAGAAAGTCTTGCACTATAAACAGGAAGTTCATAGTAGTTTAACACTCTTATCAACTTATACATATCAATTAATCTATCTTGTTTTCTAATTTAATAAACTCACGATCTAAAAAAACATACACCAAAATAATTTATAGTTTTGATTTTTCAAAGATTTCAAGTATACAAGGGTTATTAGTAGGGATATCTAAGGTATATCAAGGTGGTTTGGAAGATTGGGTATTAGTTTGCAAGGGTTTGTAATCAAGAAGTAAGCTAGGGTTTTTAAGGTTTTCTTAGAAGTGTATTAGGATTAAGCTTAGGTATAAGCTTGTGTTCTTCATTCTCATACACTTTTCTAAGGTCTACTTGAACCCTAACCTTTCCATTTATTCATTTACTTATTTTACATACTTGTTATTATGTTAATCACCACCTAGGTTTGTTTTTATAATTTATGAAATATTACAACCCCATATGAAATTCGAATTTATTTATATTATGAAATGATGTTAAAAATGTGATAGAATACAAGAAAAATACTTTATATATTTTTTGGTTAATTTATAAGTTTAGTTATAAATTAATTTGTTGAAAGTTTTAATTATAAAGCTATGTACAATTTAGCATGAGGACTTGATACTTGGACAATCATTATGGATAATTTAGAGGACCCAAAATATGTATGACATATGGTATAAATCATTGTAAAGGACTTGTACAAATTTGAACAAACGAATAATTTATAAAATTAGATATATATATATATATATATATATATATATAACTTACTGTTTTAAAACTACTATTAGAATACAAATTTTTATAAATCTTGGAAACATTTTATTAAATCGGTACATATTATAAGGATCGTAAGCATATAAAGAACTCGAAAAACCGAGCTATAACGAAGAAGTTATGACATTTACAAGTTTATGATAATTAAATATATAAAAGTGTTTTTATAAAAGTTATTTTATAAAACCCTTACTGTTTCAGGTCTGGCAAGAACATGGAAATATTTTATAATGATATTACATGTCATGAGGATTCCAAGCATATAAGAAACTCGAAAAACGAAATTAAAACGAACGAGTTACGAGTTTTACAAGATTTAAGTTTATAAAAATATTTTTATAAACTGTTTTGACTTTTCTGAGTTGACATAGATTTTTATAAAACCAATAAGTATTTTATTTAAATAGTTTATCTCGTCACAATTCCATACATATAAAGAACAAGCGAAACGGAATTAAAATGACTAAGTTACGATGTTTACAAGGTTACAACAATTAATTGTGTAAAAGTAGTTTTATAAAATTTACAGAAACAATAAAATTTACTTTTCATCATGTTGGGATTCTTGATTTGATAAGACAAAGTGAATAAAAGAATGAAACAAAAAGACTTAAATGCAAAAGAAGAATTCTTCAAAAGATGGAAGATTTTGAAGATTT